>VYZX01011191.1:0-25859 GCA_013401335.1 Brachypteracias leptosomus | reverse complement strand
GGGGGGAGTGATAGAGGGACTAGGGGTGGGCATCGGGCACCCAACCAAGGTAAACCCACCACACCTGCTAATTGAACTCTTTGCTAACTGGGAATAAACTAGCAACTAACCATAAAATATTAAACGTTTGGAAAGACAATGGGAGAAAATACACTTTGTCTCAGTAGTTGAACTGTAATTAGGCACATTATAATTCCATATCTATTCATAATAAGGGCATATAATTACAGGCAAGCTGGGGAATATACCAATTTTTGTTTCCAGACACGTCTCATCAACCTAACATTTTCAGTGATGTGCACAAAGAGCAGAAAGCCATTTTGTAATTACTTGCATGTACTGGAGGCATTGCTGTGCTCTTCTAGGCTTTTTCCTGGTTATCTCCAGAACGTGGATGCTCAGAGATGCAGAATGAGCAACATCATTTCTAGTTCAGTGTTCATGCTGTGTTTGTCACTCCCTTCCTCAAGCCATCATCAATAATCTTTGTATGTATTGCTTAACCTCAAATAAATTTGGCAGATGAACCAAATGTGCAAAGATATTAAAGCCTTATAAATTTAATGAAAATAGCTATTCCTTTGGTATATGCAAGTGGGCATATACCTGTTTAATACTGAGATCACTGGCACAAGCATGGATAATCCAGGTTCCTTGTTTGAGGTGCTTATTCCTTTAAGCAGAAAATATAATTGTGAAGATCAAGAAAGTTGTTTATCAAAGATGATTTGCTNTCCAGCTGCAAACCTCCACACATCATCACCAAAAATCTAATTTTTTCATGTTAGTATATTGTCCACAAACAACTTGCAGTACTCTTAGCTGTACTTTATATTAAACATAATTCATTAAAGAGTTTTAATGAATAATTCTGGCTTTATGAAAGGTGACTCACAAGCAGTTCAATAGTGAATATTCAATAATCAGAAGTAGATATATTTTCCAGTAGGTACCCAGAAAAAATGGCTATTTGAGCAGATGAGGACAGCTCTTGAAATAGATTTTCAGTGTAACTGCTCCCTTTCACATCTTTTCCTGTGAATACATACTGCTGACTAGAAGAGTCATATATTTTTACAAGCCATATGACATCAGTATTTACTGACACCAGCCATTTACTAGCATTATTCTACCAGCATTCTTACTTTCTGGCCATCTAGATTGATGCGTATAAACACAATTTAAAGTTCCCCAAGATTTTCAGGCAGCCACAGTTCCTCCTGCCTCATTAAATAGATCAGAAATAGAATAGGTTGTCAATAATTACTTCACCTTATTGCTAGTAACAAACCATCTATGTTGTAGATGAAAAATTCATTACAAGGTTCTTTAAAATTAAGTAAAACATCTAATGAAATGTCATCAAAGTTGCAGAGAACTGTTATCCTAATAAATGAGGTCAGTTAAACTGAAGTTCTTCTCTCTAGCATGGAATCCCCTCCTTGTCATTATAAAAGGTAGCGTCATACTGTCATCCATTAGCTCTGTTCTCATTGACCTGCTGTAGTGGGTCTGTCTGAGCTGATTTTCCCCATACAGCCCTCATGCCGCAGTACTGGAAGCCAGAGGGTGTTGATAACACACACCCTTGTTATGACTATCAGTGCCCACACAGCACCAAAGGTATGGGGGGGGAAGCAAGATTTGGGAGGGGATACAACCCGGACAGCCAACCCGAGCTGACCAATAGGATATTCCATACCATATGATGTCAGCTCAACTATAAAGGGAGGAGGACGGGGGGATTGGGGAGAAGACATTTGTCCTCCGAGCAACCGGTACGCGTTCTGGAGCCCTGCTTCCCAGGACAGGCCCAACACCGCCTGCGGATGGGAAGTAGAGAGTAACGGCTTTGTTGCTTTTGCTTCGTGAGCGCGTGGCCTTGCTTTCTCTGCTGTTTATTAAACTGCTTCTTATCATAACCCATGGGTTTTCCTTTTCCATCTTACTCTCTCCCCGCTTGCCTTGCTGACGGAGGTTTTGGCGGGGGTGGGGGGAGTGATAGAGGGACTAGGGGTGGGCATCGGGCACCCAACCAAGGTAAACCCACCACACCTGCTAATTGAACTCTTTGCTAACTGGGAATAAACTAGCAACTAACCATAAAATATTAAACGTTTGGAAAGACAATGGGAGAAAATACACTTTGTCTCAGTAGTTGAACTGTAATTAGGCACATTATAATTCCATATCTATTCATAATAAGGGCATATAATTACAGGCAAGCTGGGGAATATACCAATTTTTGTTTCCAGACACGTCTCATCAACCTAACATTTTCAGTGATGTGCACAAAGAGCAGAAAGCCATTTTGTAATTACTTGCATGTACTGGAGGCATTGCTGTGCTCTTCTAGGCTTTTTCCTGGTTATCTCCAGAACGTGGATGCTCAGAGATGCAGAATGAGCAACATCATTTCTAGTTCAGTGTTCATGCTGTGTTTGTCACTCCCTTCCTCAAGCCATCATCAATAATCTTTGTATGTATTGCTTAACCTCAAATAAATTTGGCAGATGAACCAAATGTGCAAAGATATTAAAGCCTTATAAATTTAATGAAAATAGCTATTCCTTTGGTATATGCAAGTGGGCATATACCTGTTTAATACTGAGATCACTGGCACAAGCATGGATAATCCAGGTTCCTTGTTTGAGGTGCTTATTCCTTTAAGCAGAAAATATAATTGTGAAGATCAAGAAAGTTGTTTATCAAAGATGATTTGCTGTCTGTCAAGGTTTAGGTTCAATCCACCAGATCTACAACAGATGTTGTCTGTTAACCACTCTCTTCCCCCCAAATAGAGGAAGAGAAAGAGGATAAGGGAGAGAGACTAATGGCCCCCTCCCCTCCCAAATGGGAGAGGAAGGGAACGAGAGACAGACTTCCAGATTAGAAAACAAAACCAGCTTAATGAAGATAACAATAAGATGGAATATATACTATTATATAAAAAACCAGTATCAAACCAAACATCCCCCTGATGGCAATTACATCACCGTCACCACTGAGGCTGTAGTAGGTACTGGCAAAGTCCCAGACTGGGCTCAGCAGCAGATGGGAACTGGGTTCAGGAGCACACAAATTGGAATCAAAGACAGGGCAGGGAAGGGGCCACCAAAGGAAAAAGTAAGGTCTAAGGATTGAGACCCTCGTGATCCCTCAGTTCTATACTGAATATGATGGATATGGGATGGAAACCCTCATTGGTCAGTTTAGGGTTACCTGTCCTGGCCACTCCTCCCCGCAGGTGCAGCCTTCCACTTTCGGCACCCTCAATGTGGTACACAAGATCTAGCAGTGACCTTGGTCTGCACACCAATCCTTGGTAGTAGCTCTAAACATCAAGTGTTATCTGTCTGCTAGAAGCAGACACTGTCTGCGAAAACATGCTGTTAGCTTCAGAAAGTGCTGTTAGTTAGCAGAGATGCAGATGAAAAGTAAAATCACTGGACAGAATTGGTTTGGTTCTAACTCAAACCAGGACACTGTCCAAGTAACTAGATGCTCTGTCTGCAATATTAATTCTTTTTAAGATGAAGGAGCATATAGCATAGATGTATCAAGGCACTAGCATACAGCCCAGATGAACCCAAGTTGGTTGTCCTTTTTTTACAGAGTATTCTTGTGGAAGTTCTGATAAAGTGCAGAACCTCTCTGTCATCTGAGTTTGAGCTTTTCCTCCCAAAGAAAGAGGCAGTCACTACATCCTTTAGTCCTTCATCTTGTCTGTCTCTCTGCATATAGTACAGAAGCGGAAACCAGTAATAGAGTCAAGGAGAAGCTGAATAGCTAGGAGATGCACCAGTTCATGATAGGAAGTAGAAGCACAACTGGTGGCCAAGCAAAGCTGAATTGGAGAAGCTAGGGAATTGGAATAGAAGTGTGCAGGCTAGAGCAAACCACTGAGGCAAGACCTGGCACAGCAACATGGTGCTGAAGTTGGCCTTGGTGAAAGAATCTGAACAGCGGTTAAACCCACACAAAGCTTCTCTAAATCCCAGGAGCCATGCAACCCAGTCTGATCTGATTTTCCTTTTTATCTTTTTCAGTCCTTGTCAAGATATTTGGTGAGATATGCCTGCTTTTGGAAATATTCAGGTGTGACAGAGACTTCAAACATATTTGGGTTCAAAAAGAAAAAAAAATATTGAAAAATAATTCTATTCAAGAATTAACTACAAATACTTAGTAGTGGGAAAATAATCAGTTTCCCATGATCAGTAACTTAACAATGGAGGTAAAATTTGTAGATTCAGGAGAAGTTTGACAGGGGTACAGAACACACATGATGTGTTATGCTGCCTTGAAGTCTATTTGTTGATCAACATAGCCATTTTATACTTGTATGTTAAACAGGCTGTTCACCATACATTTTTTCCCATTGTTGTTAGGTATCTGATTTGCAAGCTCTGCCAATCCTGCACCTCCACTCCCTATCATCCCTGCATTTGTCTCTAAGGATTCTTTTACTCATGTGGTTTTACCTCTAGCAAGTGGGAGGCCTGGCTGTGACCCACTCTGATGTGATTGCTGCCACACATAATGACACCTTCACCCTTAGGCCTTACTTGACCTTAAATTTCCTCTTATGCAAATTAGTTTGGTAATCAGTTTATTTATTGGAAATTAATACTAATGTAAGACCCACAGAACCCAACAAGAAAGGAGTATGAGAATTCAGCCAGAATGTGTATACATGACTGCTTTTCATCTGACTGCTCTATCACCAAGGCACCATCAACAATTCAAATCTTGTGCAGATGTTCATCTTCTGGCACTGCCTGGTCCCAGGCACTTCAGCTAATACCTTTTCAGTTCTTCTGTGTGCTTTGATCTCTCACATTTGCCACCAAACACTTACTCTTATGGGTACTGGCTTGCTTTCTGCTACAGAAAATGCAGGCTACTTTTTTATTCAGGTAGAGATTCAGTCCTAGCTACTGTTAGCAATTTGCTTTTGAGACACTTGGGGGAAAGCTAGTTTATAAATGTTCATTATTATTATTTTCTCTGTTATCATAATATTTTCCTTTCACTTTACAAAAGGTAGCCACATTTCCCCTCTGAAACAAAAGTTTTAATAATAAAATTATCTATTCTATATTTAAAATGCATCTAACATCCCAGGAAGAATAGAAATGTCACAGTATAAAATACTACCTCCTCTGGAGGTGGAAAATTCTGTCATATTTTATCTGCATACTCAATCTGCATGTGAATGGACAAGTATTCATAGTGAAACCATTAAGTTTTCACAGATTGAAAGGAAATAGAAATAGTCTGAAAAATGATTACAAATACACATGCAATATGTGTATTTTTCTAGCATGATATATGGTATTTTTCTGCTCTGCATTAGTTCAAAATCTGAGCATATTAGGGGTTTAAAGAGTTGTAAGTGTTCAAAAATATTCTGATTGGAACCAGAACTAGGTCAAGAAGATGAGTAGTCTTTAGTCTACTGTACCTTAACTCCAGCCAAACTCGATGAGCCTTTTGTGAGGTCATTTAAAATGCACTTGTAAATCCCTGCTTGCCCGAGGCAGTCCTGAGTAGCTGGAATTGTAGATTCCCTATCTACTTATCATCTCAACCAGACCAATTCTTTAGCCCTCTTTCACAGAGAAACATTATTTTTATTATCCCAGATCTTCACAGCATGATTTATTGTCTCCCCTCCTTTAGGCTATAGTTCTGTAGTCATATCAGAGATGCTATATGCAGAAGTGCTTGTATTGAAATATCAGCAACCATAACTTATCTAACATAATATCAGTCTCATCTTGTTCTGAATTTAAATAAATCCTGTCAAACCTGCTGAAAAATTTAGGTCAGCTTTCCTGTTGCAAAAGCCTTTTAAAGGTATTTATAGTGGTGGGAAGTTGTAAGGAGTTCATGTGGATAAGAATCCCACCTTTTAGTTGCTGTTACGTTTGTGTTCATTGCTCTTAGTTCACAGTCCCACTGCTGAGAAGTAATTTATTCTACCTTAGTGATTTTATTTCACATATTTGAATATAAAATACACAGGAAGCGAACTACCACCTACTAGGAAAAAGATAGTTTAGAGGCAGTCACCTTCGACATCTGCAAAAGGTAAGAAATATGCAGGTTATCCTGTAAAACATACCGCCAGATGTATGAAATTGAGATTCACTGTGACCTTTTTGCAGCTAAAGGTTTTAACTACCTACAGTAATATGTTATCTGGTCTTACAAAGGAATATATGTCAATTACTTCTGGTCCTCCTTTTAAAACATTCTAATTATTACTTGCATAGTATTACCCCTACTTTTCATAGAATTATAGAATGGTTTGGATTGGAGGGAACCTTTAAAGGTCAGCTAGTCCAAACACCCTGCAGTGAGAAGGGACATAGTGAACTAGATCAGGTTGCTCAGAGCCCCATCCAGCCTGACCTAGAATGTTTCCAGGGATGGGGCACCTACTGTCTCTCTATGCAACCAGTTTCAGTGTTTCACCACCCTGACTATAAAAAATTTCTTCCTTATATCTAGTCTAAATCTACCCTCTTTTAGTTTAAAACCATTACCCCTGTACTGTCACAACGGAACCTGCCAAAAAGACTGTCCTCATTTCTTATATGCACCCTTCAAGTACTGAAAGGCACAATAAGGTCTCCCCAGAGCCTTCTCTTCTCCAGGCTGAAGAACCCCAACTCTCTCAGCCTTTCTTCATAGGAGAGATGTTCCAGGTGTATTTGAAATTTGATCTTCAGTATAAACTATCAAGCTATCTTTTCCGGCTGCCTCTGCCATGTAAATATTGCAAAAGGCTTGTCTGCTTTTGTCCCACAGTTGATGCTCTCCTCTGACAGATCAGACATGTACATATGCTACTTACACGTACTTTTCCTATTTTTCCTATGGATTTCCTTATGTTACCTATGAGTTAATGATAAAGAAATCAAGCCCCTTGGAGTTTGTTATTCTCAAATCTGCAGTATTGAAAATACTCACTGGAACCTGTTGTTACTCAGCGATGCTGGGTGTGCAGATCTTTAAGATTCCTAATTTCTGGATTGTTGTGTTAAGAGCAGTAAAGTAATTTGGCAGGAAATAAACTTCCTTGCTTTCCAGCTTATCCTCAGATATTAGAGGGGCTGGGGGCATGTGCTGCTAGCTCTCTTCTTCCTCAGGCCAACATCAAACTCAGCAACATCCCCTCAGCATAACTTCATCTTTTATTCTTCCTCTGCTTGCTCTTCTCCATCTCAAATCAACCAACAGGTAACACGCTAATGAGAGAGCTCAGCAAGCTACCTCCAACAAGAATCTCTTCCAACTGGCCCCAACAGGAACTCTCTTCTGCAGGAACTCTTTTCAAACTATCAGCTCCTTTTTTCTTCTTTTATGTTCTGTTGCTTCTCCCAAACTGATTCAGCACTTGCTTCTTCTCAAACTGATTCAGTTCCTGGCTAATGTATCTCTAGCCTTCCCCACCACCCCAAGCATGATCACCTGGGGGAAGGCAGGGCCTTACACAGGTGGGTCAGGTTCTGCCCCTGGGGCCTTGGGGAACCACTTGGGGAACAAAACATACTACTTAGTTGTGACTCATCCATAGGTCAACTCCAACTCGAGGCCCACAGCCCAGGCCCCAGCACTTCAGGGCGGCTAGGCTTACATCCTGAATAATGCCCAATTTGGCACTATGAGTCCAGTAACATGGGTTCACTCAATAGTCCACTGTATTCCCATCTAACCACTATCTATGGACTTAAACGGCGCCCAGTGAGAAATGGTGTGGCTGATTATGTGAATAGTGCAATTTATTCAAAGAAACAGGAATACAAGTTCTTTGTGGATTGTTGGTGATGAATACACTGTCTTCAAAATGTGTATACACAAATGTCAAGATTACAAATTATCAAAGCACTAAGTTAAAAGCAATTCTATAGAGATTTCTAAGTCCTGAAAGAGCTCTCGAGGAGGTTCGAATCTTATCCAAAGGCATCCCTATGGGGAAGAAGAAAGGTTCAGCCTGTCAACTGATCCAAGAAGTCAGAGGTCTGCGGTAGTATCCTTTCTGACTTGTCCATGATGATGTCTTCCCTGACATCCTCTTCTTACTTAGGCTACTTTTATACTGTTTTTTACCTTCAAGGTAGAGCTTGAGTGGCTCTAATCATACATACTTTTGTTAGGATTGGTGTATAATTTTCTCACTTCAGTTTAAAGATATAAGTTACCTAAAATTCAGAGTGCATGCTCAGTAAGGAGTGGTTGCACCTTGGAGGCGGGTAGTTTTTGGGATGGAGGTGTGTTTTGGTATTATAATGACATTATAATGGGCAAAGTTCTCGCAAAGGACAGCAGTTCATCAAAAGATGGCAGACTGTTGACTCAGGGTAGCAAAAGTACAGTTTATCAGTTTTTGAAGTATCACTAAGTTCCCATCTCTGCAGTGTTATCACAGAGCCTAGCCACAGTGTCTTCACCCTCCAGTTCCTGGAGATAGGCTAGCCGTCGGTGGAAGATTGCTCCACCCTCCATGTGGTTTCCAAGGTTGCAGGTTATGTTGCTTAGGGAGCTGTCATGGAAAGGTTTCCATACATACCAGCTGCATACTGCCCTGGAGGCCTCCTCTATATTATAACTTTCCTTAATGTGAGAATAATGCCCTATCTTTTATATAAGTTTAATTTTCAAGTTATCTCCAGTCATTATCCCACATTGGACAATGTGTGCTTAGAACTTTTCTATAATTTAGATCACTTAAAAAAGCTAAATCCAGATCTGGCTACTTATCAATTAAAGAATCACAGGTGCTAAATACAGCAAACTCTATTTCCACTCAGATTATGATACAAAGTTTGGTTCTTAACATATTTTTCCTGTTAGCAGCAGAAAGAAAGTTTTATTTCAAATGTAGTATTGTTTACTTACATATTCTTGTTTCCTCAAGGATGGAAGAAGTCAAATGTTGGAACATAACTCTGTTGACAAGCATAAGCCTCTTATTTGGCATCCTGTCTTGAAATGTGTTCATGCTTTCTCTCATTGTGACTCCTTCTCTCAGACTTATTTCTCAGAGCCATTCAATTCACACCTCAGCAGCTGGGCTTTGAGTAGAGCTTTTCTCCACTTTGGGCAACTGGTTACACAGTAGAGAGGTCAGGAATAGAGCTATTTTCTCTTATTCCTCAGTGGAAAACAGCACTTACGTTTCCTGGCTCCATAAGATCTGTCTTATCACGCTGAGAAGATAGACTACAATCCTTGCACATAGAGAATGAAAAACAAGTATCAAGAGATGTCTTAAAAGGAGTTTGCTAGGACCTGAGTGCACTAATAGGCTCTAACTGCCCTGAAGAGCCTCACCTGATACTTCCACACACAATCTCTTCCCCTGGACCTGTGAACTCTATACTGAGTACAGTTCCTGGTCTCTAAGCCTGGTCTAAGCTTTGCTGTAGGTGTCTCTATGCCTGCTCTTGCTCTCTACTAAGAATGGCTTTCTGGCTATTCTTTTTGAATTCTTTTGGATCAGACCTGATTTTCATCTTTCTGTGAAGGCCACTACATGTTACTATCATTGATTCTATATAGATACTCTGGGATTGTGTCCTTGCCAGTAACTAACCCTATGTGTGGGGTGTCCTAGCTTGTTTTACTTGGTGGAGAAAGCAATGATCTCAAATGACAGCTACTAGGTTATTTTTTATTACTAAATGCCAACAGCTAATGGCAAAAAGACCTTGTATTAACCTAGCAGATGGGATTCTTGAAATGCTTCATATCAACAGCACTCTGGTGTCACAATGGTGTGTAACTTTCCCTTAGCATATTTTCACTGCATCTCTCTGTGTGTGCATTATCTGGTCCCTTTCGCCAGTTAAAATGAGTTTGAACTACTTTTATATTTCTCTTCAGCTGTAACTTTACTCATTAAGTGGTCTGCCCTCATATTTCACCTTGTAGATGCAAAATTACTTTTGTAATATTTGTTTCATTGCTTGCAAGTAAAACACAAAAAAGTTAAGTAGCAAAGAGACTGTTTCCCTAGACAAGTTTGTCAAGTAGTAAGGGAGCCCTCTACAGATCTAGAAAAGCAGTAACTGTATCTTGATGGAGAAAAACTTCAGGTGTAATCTGGAAAGTGGTTCTTGTGCTTGTGGGATAACAACCTAGCTTGCCACAAGACAAGAATACAGGCTAATTTAGTGCAGTTTGGGAGAAAAGTTAGGATGCTTGTGACCATGAGATTCTTGTTCTACCTCAGGGAATGGAGACCCGGTGAACTGGCACTCCAAAAAGCTGAAGGAGGTAGTCTTTAGAAGGTAAGATGGTCCTGTTTTCAGTTAAACCAGCAAAAGCAAAAAACTTTGACATAGATTTTGAAGGTTATAGTGTCTGAGCAAAGACTTTTGCCTAAATATGATAATGAGCCAAACAAAGTACATGCTAAACATGTATGACAACGCTACTCAACTCTCCACGCAAATCGTTCTACATGTCACCTAGAAGGCATGGACAGAGAGGATTAGGATATAAAAACTCACAAGGGGAATACCTCTCTGGGGGGTAGAAAACTGAAAGTCTGGTAGACATGGTCAGTGGGGTGTATTCCTCTTCCTCCACACAAGACACGAACACTCTCTTGGTAAGAATTGCACCTTCAATATATGGCTTAACTTTTGCTAGCATTACTATTACCTATTAGCACCATTACAAAGGCTTGCATCTCTGACTTTGTCAGAGGTTACTTGTGAATTACTAACTCAAGCTCTATTTTCCTTTTGCAGTTAGTGCATCTATCAACAATTCTGAATCTATTCTGTGACTTTAATAAATCAAACCTGTCTATTTTTTAAGTCTTCAATTGTCTCAGTGTAACTCTTTAGCAAGGCTCTGACACAGGCAAAACTGTCTCAGTGCCAGACCTTAGTGGGGCTCTGGAACAGAATTCTTAAACCTACTTTTTAACTTTGTAAAACTGCTCCAGTGTGAGCCTTCAGGGTTCTGGAAAACAGATTTAAAATGCTTACCCTTAACACAATAGTGCTAGCTACATAGTCACCGATACCTTAAGAGTAGCATCTGTTTTATTCACTCTAAAAGCACTGCAAAATCCAGGACTTAATTCTGCACTTCATTATTTTTATGGCATTAAAAGCCTTTGCTCGATTTTGCATCTACCGTCCTTTCAGTCCCTCAGTCATGTTGTAGCTACAACTATTCCACAAGGCTGTCCCCATGCCTTTTGTGCATTTTCTTGTGATTTTGTTCTAGGTGATCAACAAAGCAATTTTAAAAAGATTTGTACTACATGATGTTATCCTTGCAAAAACGGCCACTGTATATTGTCAAAGTACATTATAGAGTTATGGGACTTTGTTTGAAAACAGATGAGGGAGGGAAGCAAGGTAATGTAAGTAAAATCATAAAATGAATTTTATGTATCATTAATTCTGATAACTGATTTTATTACTATGGAAAATTATTATGGCAGTCTGCTACAAATTTCAGAACAAATTTTTTTTTGGCAAATCACCATAAGTGATATTTTTAATCAATGAAGTGGAGCTAATTTAGATTTCAGATGCTTCAAAAATTATGATGATGAACTTTGTCCAAACTGACTTATTTTTAAATAAAGAATGGCACATACCAGAGAAAGTACTATAGATGCAGCTGGCCACCTAATCATTATGGGCATGGAGTTCTTTCAGGATAACTGTCTGTATGGAAATCTTGAGATACAAAGGCTTATCTTCTGTCTGGTTTGAATCAATTTGCTTAGAACAGGTATAATTTTTTCCTAGAAACAGGAGAACAGGGAATGTGTCTCTATGCTCAGCTTCAGTCCTGTGCTGTCCTCTTGTCTCATCACATTATCTTACCCTGGGGTAGGGTATGCATTCTTGCCTTGCATGGCATGGTTGTTTTTCTCCTCCAGCACTGCTAAGAAAGACGTGAGGAATGCTATTTCTTGGGCTGGGCATTTTAAAAACACCAGAAGATCTTTCTGACTTACAGAAACTTCAGAGTCATCCTTAAACTTTAAAAAATAGAGCATGTTATTTCACTGTTAAATCTCTCCTGAATGGCTCAAAAAGCAGTCTACTCTTTGGTATAAGGTAACTGAGAACATTCTTATCTTTTGGTAGCAACTGTGAAAATTCAAAGCCAAAGCATCTTCCACAAGGGTTTAAAGAAACAGCATTTTGTGGCAACTTTTCTCCAAGTTACTGGTGTGGACACTGAAAAGGATGTAACAGATGAAAAATCCAACTACATGTCTGTAGCCAGGACAATTATGTGAGGACTGGACATGTAATGCATAAAACCAGTCTACAACAGTAGTCTGACAGACTGAATCCTTCACTGAAACTTGTGCTGCACATATTTCCTAGTAGCACAGGAATAGAGTCGGCTAGAGGCTGCCACTTTTGCCATTTGTCCAAAAGAAATATTTAATTCCCAATTTGTTTACCTTTGTTTGGAAGACTAGAAAGTGCAGCATTAGCTTTGTATTATAGGAGAACCCTGAGAAAATTAGGTCAAACACACCTCTGTCATCCCATGTAAGCAAGAAGATGTGTGAACAACAACTAAAGGAGAAAAGCCTTCTTTTGTCAAACATTACTCTCACTAAAGGATCATGTGTAAGCCTGGTCTGTTATATATAAATTTTTATATAAAACTGGAAGGTATGTCCTGTGATATGTATGCTAATGGAACAAGAAAACAGCTGGTGCCATCGAACCTACCAAGGGTTTTCTAAATACTTCTATAGTTGCAGAAGTAGAAGCAGTCTAAACTCATCTTGTTGTTGCTTCTTGCAAAAGAAGGAGGAGAAATATTAAGAACTTTAATTCTTCCTTTTAGTTTTTCAGCAAGACTGAGGTTTTAGATTGTTCCCATTTTTGCAGCACAGTAATCTTTCCATGGAAATTGTCCACTGGAAAATTTTATGGCCAGCTGTCTTGCCTACCAGCCCTAACTTCTTTAGCACCATTATAAATAAGGTTCTTCAGAACAGGGAGACATAAAAATGTTGTCAGTCTCAGCAATCTCAGTTTTGGGCTTATTAGATTCTCAGTAGTTTATTATCTAGCAAACTTTTTCAAATAATCCCTGAGATAGAGACCAGAAGATCTGAAGCTGCAATGTACACAGTAATTCAGCTGAAAGAAATTATGCAGCAGGGAAGGTAATTCAGTAATTAACCAGAGAATATCTAATACTAAGAAAAATCCTTTAATGCAAACTTAAATCTTAGTACATTCCCATTGAAGTTTTCTTCATGTTAATATTTTCAGAAAAAAATTCATATCAAAATTAAGTAATTTTATAGTTGTTAGTTCTCATTCCTTAAGTAGGACTTCTAATATTCCTTAATACTGCAACTTTTCAGTTTTGAAGAACTGGACATTTCGTTTCTGTATCAGAAAAGAAAGTCAAGGTAATAGCTATCTACATGGAATTAAATTTTAAAGATGGGAACAAAAAAATATAAACTAAAATCACACTTTAAATAAATATTTTGAAATGTCTACACAAAACAGGTCTCTTCAATGGAGAATAAAAATGTTATTGGATTTTCATGTAAAAAGCCCCACTTTCATGCTCAAGGTTGCAGTTAGTTTTAGGTCTGAATTCATGTACTGCATTTATGCACCAAGTTGAGATACTGAAGCCAGAGGACCAGTCAGTTGAGTCTCATTCCATCAATGGAAAGAGATGGGCACATGCAGACCATTCATATTAATTTTCCCTCTCAACTGAGTTTATAGGGAGCTGAGAACAGGTATGTTTTATGAATTCCTAAGGCTATATTAGACAAATCTGGGCCTTGGGCACCTCCCTGGTCTTGGATTTGGGCTTTCGAGAGACTGCACATGAGTACCCAGTTCCTATAGAGTTTGTTTACCTTTGTTCACAACCTCAGGTTTTTGTTTGGGCAGGATTTCAGTAAACAACCTAACAGGAGGAGTAACACCCTTTCTATTTCAGGTTAAGTCAGGATGCTTTAGTGAACAGCTCCCACCCAGTTACTAGACTGGAGAGTCTTGAGAAGGGTATAATATATATCCCTCCTTATCTCACCACTGTCATTAAATTTTGGCTTCCACATGTGTCTTTTAAGACTGTCCAAGCAGCCTTAAAGTGCAACTTGACAGCACAAAGAAAAGGCCAATGCAAGAAGCTCTCCTGGCTGAGGAATGCGGGTTGCATCCCTCAATGTGTAGTCATGCTTTCATGCTCCTTGCCTTTGCATGAAACCAGAAAGGATAACAGCCTGACTACCAACTTCATTGCAGAGTATTTGCTTGTTTAGTAGCAGTAAGGTTCTGCTGGCACCTTCTGTGTGAGCAATCAAGGTCTCTGATGCCCATTTAATAACAGCTGATACCAAGCTCTAGTGCAACTCTCTGGCATAATCTGCCTTTGAGCACAGGGCAGGTCAGATAAAGAAAAGAATGTAAATTAGGACTGGCTGATAAAAACAGATAGATTAAATCAAGAGCCTCCTCATACAGTGAGCCAAAGGCAAATCACAATTTGCTGCAGATTGCAGTTGGGCTGGAATCCAGTGATCTATGCCAACTGATAACAGCACAGATTTGGAGCCAGCTTTGCTTTTTTTCTTTTAAGATGCACTGAATGCTTCATAGAGTCTGAAAAATATCCCATGAGAATGCAATTCAGCTAACATATCACTTTGTAATTAATAACTCTCACTTGCTGTTTTTTCCTTTCAAATGAACACATCTGCATTCAGACAGTATCTCTATGTGAAACCTTCTGTTCTTACTGATCCCTCAGCTGAAGTCATAACCCTTTGTTTGTGACATCAACATGTGTTGCTGTGTAGGTGATTATGATGTTAAGGTGAGCACAGTATGACTTCAGATGAGTAATGAACAACAGGAGCAGACAAAATTGTAACTCACAAGAATACTGCTTGCAAGCAAATACCCCTGTTGTCATAACACAAATGTTACAGTGAAAGATTTGCAGAATATGAAACATGTAGGCAGAAAATAATAGTAAGTGGCTCTCCAAAGTTGTCCAAGAACCATAGGCTATTTAAAAACACATTGTGAATGTGCATGATCTTTTTGTGAGCCTGAGTTTCTAGGATTTCTTGTTTTGTTTTTTGTTCTCTGAGGAAATACTCCTTCTTCCTGACTTTTATAATTTCCCATGCTTTTCCACCTTTTAAATTTTCTGCTTCTTAATTGTATCCTTCAGTCAGCAGATGGTTCTCTTCAGACACAGCCTGGTTGCTCAAAGTCCATGTTATAAAGCAGAGTTCTTCCTCAGAGATAAAAATTAAGAAACTAAGCCAGACCTCAAGCAGATACACATTAATGTGTTGGATGTTTAGGCATTCTTGCACAAAGAAGGTGCAGGAAACACAGCTAGGCTGTCAAAATTATTTAAAATGTGTCCTTTATAAAAAGTTTCATAGGGTTTTTCTGCAGTTGTGATGTACCAGTTAACTACGATACACCATCTTGATAATCAGGTAACACTAATGAAACTCTGACACTTGTTTATTTTACTTAGCTGTTAGAAAATTTTATGGGTTTTTTTTGATACTTTCTTGCTATTAGTAATAGTAATTAGTAGAAATAATTGTGACTAGAAAGATAAATGGATCTGGACAGGAGAATAAATTATTCATTGCCTTAAATAGTTTAGGATTCTGAGGATTATTTTAGTATTTACTACCAAAATAACACCCATTGAGGTTTTCACAGAATCACATAGAATCTTTATGGTTAGACAAGACCTTTAAGATCATCAAGCCCAACCATCACCTAACTCTACCAGGCCCACTACTACACCATATCCTTTAACACTATATCTAGATGGCTTTTAAATACATTAAGGAATGGCGATTCAAACACTTCCCTAGGCAGCCTGTTCCAGTCTTTGATAACCCTTTTGGTGTAGAAGTTTCTCTGAACATTTAACCTAGCTTCATGCGATTTCCACTTGTCTTCAGTCATCAGTTATGACTTCTGAGAAGAGACCAACACCCACCCTCCTACAACCTCCTTCAGGTAGTTGCAGAGAGCAATAAAGTCTCCCCTCATCCTCCTTTTCTTCAGACTAGGCAGCCCTAGTGCCCTCAGACACTCCTCATAACATTTGTTCTCTAGTCACTTCACCAGCTTCATTGCCCTTCTCTGGACCCACTCCAGCACCTAGATGAGTTTCTTATACTGCGGCGCCCAAAACTGAACACAGTACTCAAAGTACGGTCTCACCAGCACCGACTACAGCGGGACAATCACTCCTCTAGTCTTGCTGGCCACACTATTCCTGATGCAGACCAGGATGTCATTGGCCTTCTTGACCACCTGGGCACACTGCTGGCTCATGTTCAGCCAACTGTCCATCAACATCCCCACATCCTTTTCTACCGAGCAGCTTTCCAGCCACTCCTCTTCAAGCCTGTAGTATTGCATGGGGTTGTTCTGGCCCCAGTGCAGGACTCAGCACTCAGCCTTTTTGAAGCCAATATAATTGGCTTCAGCACATTGATCAAGCCTGTCCAGGTCTCTCTGAAAAGCCTTCCTACCCTCAAGCAGATCAACACTCCCATCTAACTTGGTGTTATCTACAAACTTACTGAGGATGCTCTCAATCTCATCAAGATCATTGATAAAGATGTTAAACAGGAGTAACCCCAGCACTGAGCCCTGCAGAACACTACTTCTGACTGGCTGCCAACTTGATTTAACTCAATTTACCACCACTCTCTGGGCTTGGCTGTCCAGCTAGTGTTTTACTCAGCAGAGTGTATGCCCATATATGCTTAGGGCAGACAGTTTTTTCCTGAGAATGCTCTGGGAACAGTATAAAAGGCTTTATTGAAATCCAGGGAGACAAGATCCACAGCCTTTCCCTTAACCACTTTGCCATAGAAAGAGATGAGGTTTATTAAGCAGGACCTACCAGTCCAGAAGCTTAACCAGTGCTGACTAAGCCTGATTGCTTGGTTGTCCTATAAATGTTGTGTTATAGCACTCTGGATGATTTGTTCCATGACCTTCCCTGGCACTGAAGTCAAACTGACAGGTCTGTAGATCCCTGGATCCTCCTTCTGGCCCTTCTTGTAGAAAGGTGTCACATTTTCTAACCTCCTGTCTACTGGGACCTCCACATGGACCTTCCATCATGAGGAGTGGCTTGATAAGCACATCCCCCTACTCCTTCAGCACTCTTGGCCCCATAGACTTATATACGTCTAGGTGGTGCAAGCAGGTCACTAACCATTCCCTCTTGGATTATGGAGGCTTCCTTGTGTACCCCATCCCCGTCCTCCAGCTCAAGGGACTGGGTACCCTGCAAACAACTAGTCCTGCTATTAAAGACTGAGGCAAAGAAGGCATTTAAGTATCTCAGTCTTTTCCTCATCCTTAATCACTACATCTCCCCCTGCATCTAATAAATGATGAAGGTTTTTGCTAGTTTTCCTTTTGTTGTTAATGTATTTATAGAAGCATTTTTTATTGTCTTTTACTGCAATAAACAGATTGAATTCTAGTTGGGCTTTGGCCCTTCTAATTTTCTCCCTGCATAGCTTCACTATAACTTTTTAGTCCTCTTGAGTGTCTTGCCCCCTCTTCCAAAGGCCATAAACTCTCCTTTTGTTCCTGAGTTCCAGCCAAAACTCTCTATTCAGTCTGGCTGGTCTTCTTCCCCACTGGCCCATCTTTCAGAACATAAGGATGGCCTGTTCCTACACTTTCAAGATTTCCTTCTTGAAGTGTGTCCAGACTTCCTGGACTCCTTTGTCCTTCAGGACATCCTCCTAAGGGACTCTGTCAATCAGCCTCCTGAATAGGCCAAAGTCTGCACTATGGGAGTCCAAGGTGACAGTTCTGCTGACCCCTCTCCTCACTTCTCCAAGAATCAAAAACTATTATTTCTTAATCACTAAGCCCAAAACGGCCTCCAACCATAACATAACCTACAAGTTCTTCCCTATTCACAAGCAGCAGGTCTAGGAGGAGTCTAGTTGTCTCCTTCAGCAGCTGTGTCAGGAAGTTATCTTCCACACAGTCCAGGAACCTCCAGGACTGTTCCCTCTCTTCTGTATTATATTTCCAGCACAAATCTGGGAAGTTGAAATCCCCAACAAGAACAGGAGGTAGCAAACGCGAAATGTCTCCCAACTGATAATAGAGTATTTCATCAGTTTCATGCTGATTGGGCAGTCTGTGAGAAACTCTCACCACGATATCTACCTTGTTGGCCTTCCCTCTGGTTCTTACCCATAAACACTCCACCCTATCATCTCCATCATTAAGTTGTAGACATTCATATTCCTCCCTGACATAGAGAGTTACCCCACCACCTCTCTATCCTCTCCTGTCCGTTCTGAAAAGTTGGTAGCCATCAATTGCAGCATTCCAGTCATATGAGTTGTCCCACTATGTTTCCATGATTGCAGCTATATTATAGTTTTCTTGCTGCATGATGCCTTCTAGTTCCTCCTGCTTGTTGCCCATGCTGGTATAGATGCACTTCAGCTGGGCTAATGGTCCTGCCATCATCTTGGAGGGAGAAGCCCTGATTCCCACCAGACCATTTTCTGATGCTTCCGTAGTTACAACCTGATCAACTCCTGTGTCTTTCCTGCTGCATGGATCACCATCCCCCACCTCCACTGAGACAACTGACTCTAAGACTTTACTACCATACTGTCCCACAGGTACTAGCATGCTGCTCCCAGGCTCCTCTCTAGCAAGCCCAGTTTTATTCCCATCCCCCTTCAAGTCTACTTTAGATCTTTCAATGAGGCCCACTAGCTTTTACCCCAAAATCCTTTTCCTCCTTTGAGATAGGCATTGCCAGCAAGCCTTGTGTCTTGTAAAGTAGCGCATGGTTAAAGAAAAACAAAATTCTACTGGTAGAATTATGGTATTCCTACTGTCTTAAATGGTAATTGTGTTAAAAACCCTATTCAAAAAACAAACTAATTTTTTCATAAAGGATGGAGGTAAGTTAAATCTTTTTAGCATATGTGCCATATCTACATTTGTAATGCAGCAGCCTATTCACTCTATTTCTTATTATCTATACTGATTCCTTACTACTTCCTCTTTTGTTTGCCAGTGTTGCCTAGGAGACATTTCTGATTTTGTTACAATAAAAACAGTTCTCAAAGTGAAAAGAAAGTTGAAAGGCTTTAGAAGCACACATTTTAGAACTGATTAGAGATGGGTGGAATTCAAATACTGTTCTATTCCCTTGCTCTGAGTCAAAGTCACTCTCAAACCTACACAGATGGAAAGTCCTGATGTTGTGAAAGTCATCAGAAAAAGCTCCTTCATCACTCATGGGTGCATCCCATTGGGCCCATGGATTTGTGAGTGTTCAGTTTGCCTAAATGATCTCTAACCCAGTTCTCACTAACCAGTGGAGAGTTTTCCTTCTTCCAGACTATCTTGCCTCCAGGGACTGGGAATCCTTAGGGCTGGCCTCAGTTTCAGCAAAGACTGAAACAAAGGTGGCATTCAGCAACTCCACCTTCTCTGCATCCTCTGTCACCAGGGCTCCCACCTCATTCAGAAGCAGGCCCATATTTTCCCTAGTCTTCCTTTTACTACTGATGTGCTTGCAGAAGCCCTTCCTGTTTTCCCTTACTTCCTTCACCAGATTTAATTCCAAGAGGGCTTTGGTCTTCCATGTTGCATCCCTACATACAATGACAACATTCCTATAACCCTCCCAAGTGACCAGTCCCTTTTTCCACATACTATAGACTTCTTTCTTCCATATAAGTTTTTCCAGCAGCTCCTTGCTTATCCACACAGGCATCCTGCCTCCTCTACTTGCTTTTTTACCTCAAAGAAATGCACTGATCTTGAGCTTGGAGGAAGAGATGCTTGAATATTAAGAAGCTCTCTTGGGCTCCTCTACCTTCTAGAGTCCTAGCCCATGGGATTCCTCCAAGTAGGTCTTTGAATTGGACAAAGTAGGCCCTCCTGAAGTCCAGGGTTGCAATCCTACTTATTGCCCTACTTCTTTCTTGCATAATCCTGAACTTCACCATATCATGATCACTTCAGCCATGGCTGCCCCCAACCTTTATGTTCCAGATCAGATCTTCTTTGTTCATTAATACAAGTTCTAGCAACACACCTCTCTTTGTTGACTCCTCCACCACCTGTGTCAGAAAGTTATCATCAATGCACTGTAGGAACCTTCTGGACTATGTGTGCCTGGCTGTGTGGCCTTTCCAGCAAATATCAGGGTGGTTGAAGTCACCCATGAGCACCAGGGCATGTGATCTTGAGATTCCTTCTACCTGTCTGTAGAAGGCCTCATTGACTTCCTCTTCCTGGTCTAGTGATCTGTAGTAAACTCCCACCACAGTGCTGACCATTTTGGCCTGTCCCTTAATTCTCACCCATAAGCTTTCAACACGTTCTTCATTCACCCCCTAGGAAGAGCTCTATACATTCCAGCTGCTCTCTCACATAAAGAGCAACTCCACCACCTTGCCTTGCTGGTCTAGCTTTCCTTAAAAGTACATAGCCATCAGAGAGGTGGTGGAGGCCCCATTCCTGGAATCATTCAAGGTCAGGCTTGATGGGGCTTTGAGCAGCCTGACTTAGGTAGAGGTGTCCCTACTTGTGTAGGGAGGTTGGAAAAGATGACCTCTAGAGGTCCTTTCCAGCATGAAACAAACATTCTATGACGGCGTTCCATGACACTGGACCTGATNTGGGGTTGTTCAGTCTGGAGAAGAGAAGGCTCTGAGGAGACCTTATTGTGGACTTCCAGTATCTTAAGGGGATCTACAAGAAAGCTGGGGAGGGACTTTTTAGGATGTCAGATAGTGGTAGGACCAGGGGGAATGGGTCAAAACTAGAGGTGGGTAGATTCAGATTAGACATTAGGAAGAAGTTCCTCACCATGAGGGTGGTGAGACCCTGGAATAGGTTGCCCAGAGAGGTGGTGGAAGCCCCATCCCTGGAAATTTTTAAGGCCAGGCTGGATGGAGCTCTGAGTAACCTGATCTAGTGGGAGGCGCCCCTGCCCATGGCAGGGGGGTTGGAACTAGATGATCTTTAAGGTCCCTTCCAACCCTGACAATTCTATGATTCCAATCATGTGAGCTATCCCATTATGATTGCCCACTGTGATTGCAATGAGATCACAGCCCTGTGACTGCACCTAGATCTCTAGTTCTTCCTGTTTATTCCCTATGCGGCATGTGTTCGTGTACAGGCATTTCAGAGATTTATTCAAGCAAGAAGGCAATCCTGGGCGGAAGCAAGAGGAACTGTCATAGACATATCCAGCCTTGAGGTGGTTGGCCTTCTGGCTCTCATCTTGGAAGGCAGATAAGGAGCATTTGTCACTGTACTGATTGGCCTGGCTTATTTTCCAGTTGGATACAATGGCATAAGCATTACCATTTTGGGCCTCACCCCCTGAGTCCTTCAGTTTAAAACCCTCCTGACTCAGTTGGCCAGCCTACTGCCAAAGATTCCCTTGCCTCTTTGAGACAAGTGTACACCATCCCTCCCTAGCAGGTTATAGTGCATGAGAAAATGGGTCCTTTATCCGGGAGAGTAAGGATGAGTCATCTTCTGCGGTTGTCAAGCGGGCAAAGGGCCTAGCATGGTTAGAGAACAGATGAAGCCTTTTAGGTAAGAAATAGGAAAGTGGGTAAGTTTAGCAGAGCTACTTCGTGTCAGATTCCATGGCACTCAGAGGCAACAGGCATTAACAGCAATTAACACAAAATAATGGCAGCTGGCAGGTGGGAGGCAGGTGTCAGACTCCACATGAGGCCATTCAAGACTTGCCCTAGGGAGGCTATTTTGATCCTTATTACAGTCCAGCCCTGGCACTGCACAGAGATGCTTTCAGGCAACGATAGGTTTGCCAGTTGGTGAACAAATAGAAAGCCAAACAAGTAATTTGTGTTGTGAATAAGTGTATTTCCATCCCTCCCAGTTAATTCTGTGATATGAGGCCCTGGCAACATAACTGAGGCAAAGGAATACTAGGGCTTTTGTTTGAACCAGATACCTGTATGCCAAGACAGGCATGTGTAATGAGAGTTTAACAGCTTTAGACAATAATTGAGGAAAAAATAGACAAAATGTTCAATTGTTCAGAACAAATGCAATTGAACATTTCTGTCAATACCAACATATTCAAATACATTTAGCCTTTCTTATCATTGTGCACAAATTACATTTTGCATTATGTTTGTGACTGACAGTCACTTTTATTGGAAATGCATTTGAGCTTTCCAAACCATGAGCTGGATTCTCAAAAGCTCACAAAACAAGACAGCATTTTTTTCTTGAATTGCTGAATGTTATCAAGTTATCTCTGAGAAACAGATACTGGTTTTGTTAAAATTGCTATGTTGTCAGACCCTAGCACTGATCATTAGGGGAAAGTTTCCTCTAATTTTTTGCAATGCAAAAGACACCAACTGAAAAAAAAAGAAGGAAAAAAACATGTAAAAGAAATGTGAAAAATTTAGAAATATGATTTTTAGAATGAAATGGAGACTTGGCCCAAGTACAATGCTCAGAGAGTTCATTTGTTCCCATAGCATCTATTTTCCTGTCAGCCTTCAGATGAGATGGAATGGAATAGGAGTTCAGTTGAAAGTGATAGCTCACCTNTAGTCTCTGGAAGTTTTTCTACTCGGGCCGACTTTTATGGTATCAAAAGGAACCTACAACAATCCTCTAGTCCAACTGGACATTTCACAGCTGATAAAAAGTTAAAGCATGTAACTCAGGGCATTGTTCAAATGATGCTTAAACACTGACAGGTAGCAGGCATTGACTACCCATCTAGGAAGCCTAAATTGCTTGAGTGCTGTGAGTCTAGAAGCCTTCTGGGATGAAGCTCAACCTCAAGCCTGTTGGGAAATGGTATAATATGTTTTCATGACTGTGCTGCTACCTCTCTTCTTCCTCACCAAACTCAGCAACATCCCCTCAGCATAACTTCATCTTTTATTCTTCATCTGTTTGCTCTTCGCTATCTCAAATCAGCCAAGTGGGAGCACACCATTGAGAGAGCATTCAGCAAGCTGCCCCCAACAAGAACTCTCTTCAAACTGATCAGCTTCTTGTTTCTTCTCCCAAACTGGTCAATATTACTGGTTAATATAGCTCTAGCCTCACCCACCACCCCAACCATGATCACCTGGAGGAAGGTGGGGCCTCACACAGGTGGGCCAGGCTCTGCCTCTGGGGCCTTGGAGAACAAAACATGTTTCTGGGTTGTGATTCATCCATAGATCAATTCCAACTCAGGGCCCACAGCCCAGGCCCCAGCACTTCAATGACATAGTTATGCAAACTCCTGATCTTGATTTATTAAGTATCAAATTGGATTTAACAAAGCAACTGAACAAAAAAGCAGATGCATCATGGTTTGAAATGTTTACTTTGGACTTGCTGCTAAAAGAATTATATGAACTGATGTCTACGTTGATCTTACTAGATATAGGTTTTCATAGCTTCAGGTACATCTCTTTTCCTCACATATTAGACTGAGCCTCTGCTGTTAAGTTACTTTATAGCAGTTCTGGTGCAACCTTCTTTTCTAGTTATTACTAGGATCTTTTGGCCTGAGAACTCAGATGTGCATACTAATGTCTGTGGTTAGTAACCAGTGGCATATGGCCTTATAAAGCAATACATGGGTCATGCTGTTCTCTGAATTTATGGTACATGTGTGGTCCTTCGTATCATGTAGTCTTTCATTAACTGTATGGCTAACTTAGAGGTTTAAAAGCAGTGATCCTCATGTGTGTTCTGAGGGATCCAGTTGTCTTTCTGGGCTGCAAGTGCACATTACTGGCTTATGCTCAGTTTTTCATCCCCCAGCATCTCCAGGTTACTCTCCACAGGTCTACTCTCAATCTATTCATCTAGCCTGTATTTATGCTTGAGATCACCCTGACCCACATGCAGGAACTTACACTTGGCCTTGTTGAACTTAATAAGGTTTGCATGACCCCACTTCTCAAGCCTGTCAACACCCCTCTGGATGACATCCTATCCCTTTGGTGCATCAACTTCATCACACAGCTTGGTGTTGTCAGAAAACTTGCTGAGGTGCACTCATTCCCACTGTCCATGTTGTCAACAAAGACATAAAACAGCACCAGTCCCAATACTGATCTCTGAGGGGTCACTGGTGTCCAGTTGGATGTTGAGCTGCTGGCTGCAACTCTTTGAGTGTGACCATCCAGCCAATTTCTTATCCACTGAGTGCTCCATCTGTCAAATCCATGTCTCTCCAATTTAGAGACAAGGATCTTGTGCAGAACAGTGTCAAATACTTTGCACAAGTCCAGGTAGATGGTGTCAGTTGCTCAATATGCCCCTCATGAGGGAGGGGTGAATCAATGGCTCTTGTTCTAAGTCCTCAGTAGGTTGGTTTGTTTCCTAAACAGACTGCTTCATACAGAAATAGAAAGTAACTTAAGGCAAACAGTCTGGGACTCAGGATTCACCCTCTTAGAAGCATGAATTGTTTGTTGAGGAAGGGGCCCCTTTGATTTCCTTGGCTACATGAATTGGCTTTCTTGCAAGATCAACCAGATTAACTAACAGTCTGGAGACTACAGCCATGTCCTGGAAGATGGGAGGGGAAATAAATTTGTGTATGTTCCCCAAACGTGTTTTCTGATAATTCTTTTGCATAAGATGGATCCTCCTTTCCTGTAATAGTTTAGTGATTTTCTGTTAATTCAAGGTCAAAGAACCATGCTGCCTGCCTTCTGGGAAGGTTTCAGATCCATACCTTGAAAAAAAGGAGGAGGCGAGGGAGCAAGAGGTGTGAGTAGGAGGTATTTACTTCTGTCCTCATTGCCTTACACTTAAGCAGCAAGTTAACAAGAACTAGCCAATATGTTGGCTGTTTTGAAGGTTATCCATATGCACTTATCTCCTAAAAAATATGCTTTGCAAATGCTGTGTCTGAACCTGAAAATTAGATGCTTTAGTGCCAAAGACACTTGCAGCTTTCTCAAAGTCACATACAATGAGCACCAAGGAAGTCTAGCAACTTAATAATTACAAGTTTGTCCTATGTTAAAGTTCTGAACCCCAAACAGAAAAGGAAGCACAATGGCTCACGGTCCTGTAGATCATTGCAGTACTACTTTTTGTCACTTGAGATGAATTCAGTCCACTCATCAGTGTATCCTGACATGTTAGATATAGTTGTAAATTGTTCTGCATTTATTTTTCCCAGTTGTAACATGTTTGGATATGCAAAAGGTGTGATAAATGTTTATAATGAAAACAGAGTACATGTTTTCTCATCTTTCAAGCCAGTTCTGTGATCACTATGACAATTGGTTTTTTGGTAAATTGACAGAGAGTTTGGAAATCTCTAGGGATAAAACTAATCTTCTAAAAGAGAGCTAGAAGAAATGCGAGTGGCATTTCAGGATTAAACTTTAAAGGATTTATAATAGATTAGTATAATAAAAATTATTGTAACCAGTAATCAAAGTAATTACTATGCCCTGGACTTCCTCAGCCCCGAGAAAAACCAAGAATGCAACCAATGGGGACAAGACACCTTTGGGGAAAACAAGGAGAAGAGAAAGTATAAATGTACAGGGAAAGAGAACAATAAAGGCTTCTGCTTTGCTTGCTTTTCCTAAGATTTGTTGTCACTTTGTCCGTCCCGACCGCGACAATTTGTGACCCTGATGTTTACTACGAGATAATTTATGGGATAGTCCATGAACTGTGGAGGGCTGCAGGTCGACATGCAGCAGGGACAGAGCCTGGTGAAACTTGAGAGCAGCGGGAAGAGCTGCATGTGTCCGGACCTGATTTTTCTTTCTTTTCTTCTTGACA
>VYZX01011190.1:39398-56930 GCA_013401335.1 Brachypteracias leptosomus | reverse complement strand
TCTATCAAATTGTTTTAACACTCTCTGGTCAGGTTTTAACCTTATCTCAACCCTACGGGCCCCACGTTTGGGTGCCAAAAAGGCTGTGGTGGTTTAAACCCTGCCGGGACCGGGCACCACTGTGGCTGCTGGCCCCACCCCCAGACAGGAACAGGAGAGGTAGCAAAATACAAATCCTGCGGGTTGAGATAAGGAGAATTTATACAACGATGCAAAAGCAACAATCACAACAACAGTAACAGCAACAGGGATAACGATGTACAAAACAAGAGGTATAAGGGTACAGACTGCGTGGATACAGCTACAGACACAGAGCGAGGCAGCCCAAGTGAGACAAAGCCAGGATTGCTCTGCCCTCGCCTTGAGTACCGGACATGATGTCAGCTTGGTATCAAATAGCAACTCCTGGGGAAAATTAACCCTATCCTGGCTGAACCAGGACAACTGCATATTTCATTGTTTCTAGTCACTCCTGTGAAAGTGCAATGCCGTAAGAAACACCGGCCATGGAAAACATATGAACTTAAATGGTTAAAGCACAGCAATTTTATGAACAACAACAAAAAGAACCAAACGAAAATAAAACCATTAGAAGTGCTGACCACCCTTAATAACAGTGCCTGTAAGAGGCAAATTCACAAAAGGGCGATATGCTTTTTAATCAGGTATATGTATCAAAAGATCAAGCTCAACTGTTTGATTTGCTTATTAGGCAATTGCCAAATGTTAAACTGTATTAAACATAAAAGTAGCTTTGTTTAAATTAACTCTTCTTAGGTGTTTAAAGTGCCCCAAAGTCATCAAAGCATCGTAACTATTCTTTTTGCAAAGTAAATATTTAAAATATTCTTTATCAAAGATTGAAGTATTACAATCATTTTGAGATATGTGCTTGTAGTATTTGTGAAAGGTTTTAACAGTAGACCTAAATAAAATGATCTCAGGCTGCTGGAAAAGAACATTTAAGTCAACAAACTGTTTTTAAGTTCTGTGGTTAGAAAATCCATAACGCTACTGAAAACCAAAACTTTTCCTGGGAACGAACACTAGAAAAATTGGAGATTTAATTTCTCATAAAGCAGTAATAACCTAGAGGTTGAGGTTCCTTGCGATTTGCTTAAGGATGCTGAAAATACTCAGCTGTGGAACAGTGATACAGTTGTTTCCCATTTAGTTTTCCCAGATGAGTTTTTGTCTTGAAACCTCATCAGCCTTTCTGCTTGGATCTTTGCATAACAAACCCATATGCTCTTTAGATTTTCCTTAGAGCTACAGAATCAGAATATCCAGAGTATCTGCTTG
Source organism: Brachypteracias leptosomus (assembly GCA_013401335.1). Taxonomy (NCBI): domain Eukaryota; kingdom Metazoa; phylum Chordata; class Aves; order Coraciiformes; family Brachypteraciidae; genus Brachypteracias; species Brachypteracias leptosomus. The sequence goes on along the minus strand of VYZX01011190.1, from coordinate 55,628 downwards.
TTTGTTATTTTTTTTTAAAATTATTACTTATTTTTGAAGGCAAGACTTTGTGAAATAAGACTGATACTCCAGGCCCCATAACCAACTGTCCAAGGATACTTTAATATAAACAGAGCATTCTCAAGGCTTAATGGCATTCCTTTGTCTAGAGTAAGGAAGCACTGATTATGACTTTACTTCAGAAGCCCAGATCACTAGATTTAAAACTAGAAAAAATTTTTTGAGACCAGGCTGCTCCAATTCTCTGGATTCCTACTTTTAAAAGTCCAGAGAATTTAAAAGGTAATCTATTAATTTTAATTTAAAAATATTTTATTCTTCCAATTCTGCTGCACTGTTTCGCTTTAGCTTGAGATATTGCTAACAGATGCACAATGTAAGGTTCTATTGGAACACCATTTTAAAAAAATAAATACTTTTTTCTTCCACAACATTGTGAAATGGACTCAAAAATCCATCAACTTTTCATACAGTCTTGTTTCTACTAGTTGGGACTATAAAGGCTTACTGGAATACTGTACTATAAATGTAGAATATATATTATATATTGCAATGAAAGTGGTGACATTCGATGTATTTTACTATGGCTATACCATGAGTATTCAGGAACTTCTTCACGTTTGAAATTACATCTTCGATTTTTTTCCATTAGTATAAAATCTTGCTGAGTGACCTATGGCTACTGCTAAGTGACCTTTATGTGTACTCTAGGATTCGTATTCCAACTGCATTAGTAAATCAGGCATGTCATTTTAAGGTTTCCATGGTGGCATCCTGACAAAAGCATCCATAAATCCAACAGCAGAACCGCATAAAGCATGCCTACATTACTGTAAAAACATCTCCAAAAGTCACAGTATGGTTTTCAAGAATCACAAAGAAAATATCACTTTGGAAAAAAATGGTAATTTGTCAAGCTACAGAGACCTGGTTTCACTCTGTTTAAACAGACTTTTTCCACTTACAAGGGGAGGAAGAAAATGAGCAAGCAGAAAGGAATGGGGAAAGTCCAGTCGTACATTCACACAATGCTGCTTTTCTTCTTATGATGCACAAAGCAAGAATTGACACTTTTTTTATTGATTCTACTAATAAAAAATAATTTGCATAAAATTTTTGTCTTGGTTGTGTAAAGCATTATGAACACCTACACCACAGAGTTAGTTTCCAAAAATAAATGTCAAAAAGGATTTTTCATTTCACTGCTCAGAAAATAAAACAGTGAGAAATTCTCTATGTGAAATACAATTCAACAAATAAGAAGATATTGCCAAATTATAGATATTGCAGGCTCCCTATCAATAAGGATGTTAAAATTTTGTTTCACAGCATTTGCATCCCTTTTAAGTTGCATGTAGACATAACTGATATTGAAAGCAAGTCTTCGCCTATTCACATGACCACTTTTTACGGCCTGCAATGAATAGTAAGGATATGAGTAAAATCTGAATTCTACTTTTTCTCCTACAACAGTTTCTTTTGCAGCCTTGAGCAAGTCAGTTACCTTTGCTGCAGCATTAAGAAATGTGCCTGTTGTGTATCACTATGTACGTCCAAGAGTCTTGCTTAGATCTTCTCTACACCCTCTCATTAGGTATAGTTTAAGACAACAGTAAGTACTCTCCCTAGACCCACCCAACTTAACTTGTATGCCACGTTCTCCAGCTCACATTTGGAAGACAAAAGAAAACTCTCATACTTCATTCAACATACTACTTTCTAACAAAGGTGGTCTTGGAAGGAAGGAGTGAGTAAGACTGCCTATCTTCTACTTCCTAGGTTTGCTGTCTGATAAAGGAGGTACGCTAAACAGTTCTTATTTGTGCTACATTGTCACTTTTTATCTTCTGTTGCAAATTTGTCTTTTGCTGAAGAATCTGCTACTGGCTGCCAAGTGGAGTTGGATGCTATACCTTACTGGAAAGACCATCAGTTTATTTTTTCTATAAATAGTAGGCAATACCCACTCTCCACTTAAACAGGAAAGACGCCTCAAAATATGATGTTGCACGATGAAAAGGTTGAGAACCAGAAAAGAAACAATTTTTCTAATGTTTTGACTTATTTAAAATACATCCAATGTACAGAAGATTACAAGCCTACTCATAACATACTTGAAATTATAGGTTCAGACCTCAAAATCCACTCAAGATACAGGTAAGAACCCCAAACATGAATAAATAGAAACAAAAAAAGAAATAGTTGTGTATGTATATGTATGTGTGTATGCACACATGTAAATATATGGATCAAATGTATTAACACGTATGTTCATAAAACTTTATGTAGCTACCTCTGCAAGGTGGCTCTACAAGTTAGAAGTCACACTCTACAAGTTAGTTTTAATCTCTTTTACATTCCAGATTTCTTTATTGATTCTTTTTATTAGAAAAAAATGTATTACTAAAATTAGAAAAAATGAATTTAAATAATTTAGGAATACAATTTTGATTTTAAGAGATAAGTAAGCATCAACTTAAGTGACATTTATTAAAGCCACAAGGAAAACTTCAGATCATTTAATGTTCTTAGTTTTGTAAGGTATGTGGAGAATTATAGACATTATTGCCATTGTGCAGAATTAGTCTGTTTTAAATTGCATAATAAAAATAACACTTTCAAAGACATCCTATTTCTGTAAGAGATTCACTTTTAAGATATGTATTTCAAGCTTTTGTGCTGACTGGGCAGGAAAACAAGGAGATCCTTCAATACTGAAACTGCTTTCAAAAGCAACTGGTGAAATGAAAAAAGAATTAAACATTCATAAAGCATTAAGCATAGAAAAACTGCAAAAAATGGAAAAGTACATGGGTGAATATATTTTTAAAGTTAATTTAACAATTACATACCATTTCTCTTTTGATATACTTCAAAATGAATCATTTTTGCATATACTTGGATTTTATCAATAACTAAAAGGCACAATCAATTTATACATAGAACGTCAATACTATTATTACCTGTTTCAGCAGTTTAACAAAAGAAGTTTGGGGCATTATTTCATTTGACTTCACAAAATAACCGCACTTACATGTGAAGTCTGTGGATCTACACTTTAGAAACAGGGTAACATTTATGAAGTTTAGAAATGATATGGTGGCTCTGGTTTGTTTAGTTACTTTTAGTAAAAATACACATAATGAAATAAGAGAATGGAGCTATCTTTCTCAGAATGGGTTAGAATGTGATCTATGTGCTCTTGTAAGAGCAAGTCTGTTTAGTATGTGTTCTGTCACTTTGTGGAGAGGCCAGCTTTCATCAGCTCACAGTGCTGGTGGTGGTGTCTGTTTCTAAAAAGCTGCAAATGAGGAAGGTCTGGATGCCCCTAATATCTCTTACTGAAGAGCCAGAACTTTTAAATTAGCAGCAAAGTTTAGATAAGTCTGAGTGCATTAAAAAGAAGACAGCAAAAGTTGCAGTTTGGCAGGTTTAAAGCAACCTGTTCTAATAAACATTTATTTTGTAAGTGCGCATCCTTGGATATCACCACTTTCTATGTAACAAGGAGGCAACTTCAAGGAATCCTATATGGGAAAGACAATTAGCCAAAAGAACATGGGAAGTAACTAAAAACACAAGGAAAAGGGAGATGAGTGAGAAAGCTGCAGGAAAACCAGTCTAAAAAAGTAGGCCATAAATATGTTTTGAAAACCACATTAGTATATGGGGAGGAAAGGGCTGTCTCACAATTAGTTGTTTGATTTGAAGTTGAATTCATCTATGATCAATCCATTCTTGAATCCTATTTAATTCCTGAAAGAATAAATTGGCAAAGGGATCACAACTTTACAAAACTGATTTAAAAGGAGGACTGTGGGTACTGTTAAACAAATGCTTGGTTGTGGCCCAAAGGTGACAATGCCTTCTCAGAGAGTAGGTGTATTCCAAATAATAAACTCCATTACAAAGAAAAAAAAAATTAATAAGTCAACCAAATAGTAAGGTCCAATAAAAGTAAGACTAGGAGAAGCAGAAAGTAGAAGGTGGCCCACTGTGAACGGAACATTAAACAGGGAAGCTGTGCTTCCTGTGGGGTGCTCTCTGAACCCTGTGCATAACACCATTCCAGTCCTTACCCAGCCCTCTGCTCTTTTAACAAGGAATGGGAAACACATACCAAAGCTCTCTCCTTCCATTCCAATAGGCCCAGGCTGAGGAGTCTCTCCATTCTTCAAGCAGTTGTGAATATACGCTGCCTTCCACCTGGCATACTTCCTGTGTTGGGCGTTCTGGGGAAGTGAAAAGGCCGGTCATTTTAACCACTCGCTTCTGTGAGTCCATGCTTTCAAAACAGAAATAAAAGCTGATTTTCCACCCTGAGATTATAAAACTGAACTGCTTTCTCTGCTATGATTTGACACCCCTTTAAACAACACATGTTGTTTACACATGAAATTAATAGCTGAATTAAAAAAAAAATATAAAAAGAACAGCTCTTAACAGCAACGTAGCATGAAAGGAAAATGTGGAGATATTTAATTAGAGCAGTAAGTCAGGAAAAGGAAATAAATTACGCTGGGACCATCTTGTGTGAAAGACAGAATGCTGTGTAGTAAGTACTGCTGTGAAATAAAACAAAACTTCCTATTTCCATAAATTTAGATGATTCTTTACTTCAGATTTAAATATATGAAACTTAAAATGCCACTCCTGCTGATCAATCATGAAAAAAACTTTTCTAACTAAATTATTTTAAATTTTAAAATTTTATTCACAAGCATCAATAGAGAATGGCTTGAAAATTAATACAGTGTATGTGTGATATTCTAGAACACACAATATTTTAATACCTTCACAGCATAGCTAGATATCAGATGATGGACTTTAGCAATATATAAACTACCTGCAGAGCAAGGGGTTATAATAACGACTTTAAATATACTGTTAATGACAAGTTTAATAGTTATTAGAAAAAAATACTAGTACTTCTCAAAAAAATTACTATGTTGACAACCAATGTAATTTTTTTGCCAACTCTCATCTTCTGAAAGGGTGTCCATATGAAGCAATAGCAGTAAGAACTTAATGTGCTGCTTGCCTTTCTGAATCCATTTCCACTTCCAGAGAAACAGTTTGAAATTGAAAAAGTATGGCAGTAACTTCAGTACTTAAAGAAAATCAACATGATATTTCACTATTTTCAGTTTCTGGCAAAAAGGAATTGAGGGAAAGCATTTCACCTGGGTTTTCATAAACTCTTTTCACAAAATGTGAGTGACCAAAATTCATGTCAGTATCTCAACTATTGTAAGATTTTCCATTTCATTTTTAAAAATATACTTTACTCTTCTTAGATACAACCTTAGTATGTCAAAACATGAAATGAAGATTGGCCAACTTGTATATCCTGGGACTGTTAGAACAGTGGGTTTTTCTAATCCAGGAAAAGTTCTCAATTGTTATGAGAAATCTTAAACTGATTATACAAATCAACCACTTTGACAAAAAGTTGTAACAGAAATAACCAGTTCTGACATTTATGAGGTAATTGTATATGTAACTGTGTATATTTCAATGAACAAGGCTGAATATAAACAGAGATGAGAGATGTGGAAGGATAAGCGGAATAATTTGGCCAAGTGAACCATGAAGATTGATGGCAGGTTTCACATCAATATCATCGCCTGCAAGATACTGGTGAACTTGAATTTTCACAGTAACAACCACAGCTGAAGTGGTTTGGAAACTAAGGTAGACAGAATAATCCCTCTTTAAAAGTCCTGACTGAAATTACATCCAAAGTTTTTGAGAATTAATAAAACAAAATTCAAAATTGTACTTTACAAAGTCTATTGCACTGTCATCTAGAACAGTGTAGAGAGTGCCAGTATAATGGATATCTCCAGCAAGCTCCCTTGCTCATATTTAATACATTTTTATCCACCAGGATGCTCATCCAGCCCAGGACAAATATATTCTTTATTTTTGCAAAGAAAATGTTCTCCAGAAAAATGTCTATCCTGATGCATTCACTATACCTAAGAAAGGAAAAGTACGATTGGCAAACATGGCTTTCTGTTAAATACTTTCTTTTAAAGAAAGATATATCCTGGCCCAGCAGTGTAATAGGTTAAATTCTTCTATCATTCCCAAATACACTACAAGCCACAAAATGCAGAAATACACATTCAGAGTATGATACTTTCAGAAAAGAACATTATGAAAGATTTAACAGCCTGTACATTTCCCCTCTCTACATTTCCTTCTCTCTCTCTCACAGGTGTCTGTGCCCAGGTGCTGGCAACAGGGGGTGGGCAGAGTTGACATCTGTGAGGAGAGGTCAGGGCTGCCCTGTGCTAGATGCTGCAGCTCCAGCAGACCCCCCCACAGGACACAGTTGAGCCCCTCAGCCAGGCTGGTGGTGCTCCTGGGAAAGTGTATTTAAGAATGGGCCAAATTGACCCCCACCAAAATGCTGGACAGTGAGAGGAGAAAGGAACAAAGTGTTTGATACGTATCATTATGCATCCCAACTGCAAAGAGAACCTAAATTTTGCTGGAAGCATTATTTTTTGATAATGTAGAGTATGTCAGGGTGCACGGCAGCCAGTTTTAAGAGAACACATGAAACAGTAATCTAACTTGCACCTCTTGATAGATGAAAATTTTAAACTAGTATAGTCTTAGGCTATGGAACATGTAGAATCTTGCAAGAACACTTAGTCAAGTGCTCTTCTTGAGCAAGATCTATCTTTAATATCTATACTTACATTCCTATATGTCATAAGATACAGGAAGTGCACCAGTACTAAAACAATTCTTTTACCTTCCTTCCAATATTTACAAATGAAAGTTGCCACAGCAACTGTATTTTAAACTGAGCAAATACGCCTGCATGTTAGCCACACTTATCCGATTGAGGATTTACATGACAGGATGTCAAGTCTGTGAATTTCAAGCAGGGCATGGAATAACTTGAGACCAACACAACCATGGGCTTGTTACGGGCCTGCAAAGCAGCAGAACTCTTGACTTCTAAGGTACTTTACCTAGTGTAAGCCTGTAATGCTCCAGCATGTGAGAAAAAAAAATAAATATTGTAATTACCTATGTAGATCTAGATGTCCTGAGCATTTACGTGATCACCACTCACTTGTCTTGTCTCAGATTGTTTAGCATTGTTGCTGTTTCTTATTTATTTTCCCAGGTATTTCAACCTTCCTTCAACAAGATTTGAAACTTGTCTTCATGAGTCAGCAGCAGTTTTCTCTAATTTTTTATTTGCCAGAAGTTATCAACTTATAGCATCACATTTTAAAATTGAGCTTCTCTTTCAGTTAATTTAGCAAGGAAACCTCATTTTTAATCTTCAGAACAAGGATTATTTTATTAAGAGTACCTGCTCCTCTATATTGGAGACTAACTATTCTGTTATGTATGAATAACAGAGAGCAGCTGACTAGGCACCTAATAGAAAAGTTTGTTTTAAAACAGACTAAAAGATTATTTTGATGTGCCTTAATAAAAGTAATCATGATCTTGCTCAGCTAGTTCTGGAATACTTTGTTAATTTCAAGATTACCTGTCATAAAGAGCACTGTTAGTTACTTTATGGATAATTTTTTGAATTAAAACATTCATGTCCTAATGGCCAGATAGCAGACCATTTTTATGAACTAAATTCACATGCTTCCAATTTAACATATCACTTTTTTAAAATGGAGTTTGTTGCAAAACCAAAAATACCTATTTTAACTAAAATTGTACACAATTCCACCTCAATTACAAGCCCTAAAGTTCTTGCTTGTAGTGTGAAAATAGTGAAGGTGGAAAAAGCCAGGAACCTTCCATCATTTTCCCCTATAATCATTCCTACTTGCTCAATGTAGCACTATATGTCCCACAGTAATAATTAGACTGTGAATTTCTAACTGGTACTTAAAGTCATGATGCATCTTCTAACACATGAGAGTTGTCTAATATTTCACATATAATTTATTTGAAATACTTAGCACAATTTCTTATGACTTACTAACATGTATTTGACTACCCAACTAGAACCTATGTTCTTTTAAGTTCATATTCACAATTTATAAAAACAACTTTACAGAACTAAACCAGCAATTTACACCTGTGCTAAGAAAAGCTCTAAGACAGTACACAGTTATCCCTAACACTTACCTCTTCAGAGAGCTCCCCAAATACTGTTAGAACGTCTATCAGGAGACTTGCAGTATAAAAGGACTTTATCATGTTTCTATAAAAAAGAAAACATTTCACTAACTTGGTAATGTCAGTCTCAGGACTGCATTTTGCAAGTTGGCATTTTAGACCATACTGACTTATTTCAAGCCAATCACCACTAATTTCTTTCCTTTAAATCTGATGTTACAGAACTTACTTTACAATGTTTAAATTTAGCAATATATTGACTAGTATCCCAACTAGCATGCCGAGAGTTTTCAGTATTTTTTAAAGCTAGTAATGTGTTCTGCACTTAGTTTCTAATTTGGAATGTTCAATATAGGACACAGGACACCCTACAGTATCTTAGAAAAAGCCATCAGCATTTTGTAGTAATCGCTGTGTATCAAAACACATAATGTATCGTAACAACTATTTTAATATCACTGGACAGTAGAAATTATAACATGCTTATGTCAAGCTCAGTATTAGCCTGGGGTTTTAGAAGGCTTACCAGTAGGTGAGCAACCTCTTAAAGAACACAAGGAGGAGGATACCAGTTAATGTGTGAAGTTAGAGACAAATACGTACTAACAAACTGAGTTTTTTGAAAGAGGAATGAATGTACTGAAGCCCAATTCTTGTTTCCAGTCAAATTAAAGAGTTTGTGTATTCAAATTTCCTGACCAGTATCTTAATTCAGATAAAAAATCCAAAGATTTTCACCTACTTATGAAAATGCCCAGCTCTGTCTTCATTGTCTGCATACAAAAACATTTTCAAAGCGTAGTTCTCCACATGAGCAGAACCAACAATTTCCTGAGTAATTGCTTCATTATCACCAAACTGCTTTTTCATCTGAAAAAAAAGTTGAAAAAATACATTACCTTATTAGGCTCTAACAATTCTGCTATCTAATTCAAATACATGAAGCTGCTAATTTAGACAAAGCCAAGTACAATTTAAAAAAGAAACAACATACACTTTAGTTATTTTACAAATCCCCCAATTCTAATATAAGAAATGCTAAAAGCAGCACGCTAAAGTACACTCTTTTGAAGGAAGAAATATTATTAGTAAGTAGCACTGAATACTATGTTCAATCACAAAGTACTTAAAAACACAAAACAGCAACAGCAAGAAACATCAAAAATAAACACAATTACAGTACTGTGAAGGAATAGCTACAGATACTTTTCAACAAAGTTCAGTTGATAATGTATGCTTTATAAAGGTACTGTAGGGTCAGAGTGATCATGTATCTTCTCTCTTCTAAGGTTAATTCACTGCAGTTCATTACATCTTTCAAAGTGTCTGAACCCCACCTTGACCGGTCTAGTGACCTATGGATTTACTGGAATTTTCAGTGTAAGCAGTGTACTGCAATTCAAAGACCTCTTTTCAAAGACATTAGAGTACAAAAATCCCCAGGTTTCCTAATAAAAACCAGTAAAGCAAATACCCTCTAACAGTTACAACAGGTGAATTTACAGCTTCTGAATAGGCTTACTGTTTGCACATAAGGAAATCTCAAGTTATCCTTAGAGAACAAAACCAGGAACACTGCATGATACCAACCTACAGCCTTTATTTTGCCAAAGAATGTAAAAACAATCTCTGAACAGTAGTTATTTTTCACTGTGCGTGTGAAGATAATTTAATCATGCATGCTGCATTTCCATATTTTTAGACTGCTGCCAACTTTTCAATACATAGAATGTTGCCAGAAAAGTCACTTGATTTCAGCAGTGAAATATAAACTCTCCAAATAGAACTTCAAATTTGAAGACTTTTGTCAAACACTCTACGTAATTTTCAAAAAGTATTTATTTTACAAAGTGTAACTGTTTTTCTTGTCAGTGCATCACAATTTGCAAGTTGCAAGATACAACTGAAACACTGAGGTTGAGGAAGAAAATGATTTGATTATATACATATTTCACCAGCCTATATATATACACCTTAACTCAAAAAGTAACTTATTACTACACTTGATCTGATGTTCAGTTGAGATTATTTCAAATGCACAAATGACACTCAGTTACAAACGTTTCTAAAAATGTTAAAGTTGTTTATTTTTTAAATTACTCTTCACACAATCTGTGATTCAGCACAACAGTACTGATGTTTTAAATTAGGTTCAAATTATAAATCCTCGAATCAAGCAAATTTGGTTTAGTTTTACTAAGATTTAAACAAAACAGCACACTTGTATGTAAAAATATTTTTTTTTGGGGGGGGAGGGAATACAAAATCACTATATTTAATTAATCCAAATATTTTGAACATTATGAATGACATGCAATGGACATATTTATTAATTTCCAGATATAGCTATACTATTTTATTCTTTGCCACTATAAAGGTCAGGATTGTTTGTAACTTCTGTCTCAACCTTTAAAATAATCAGTTATGGCAACACACAGAAACTGTGAGAAACGTTTAGCACAGACCTGAACCACCCCTTTGTGCCCCTGGCTGGTTAAGGGCAGCTATTAAATTATCACAAGGATCCAAACTGTCAATTTAGCCCCCAAAATGCTGTATTAGATCTGCTTAGAAGTGTTATCTCCATCTCACCACCTGTCTACATAGAAGGGGCTTCAATATCTGAGCATCAGTTGTCACACTGACGACCTTACCAGCAACTGAAAGTTAAAACCATGGGGTTTTGCTGCTTTTCTAGCCATTACAAGTTTGGAAGAAAAGGGGTAAGTGAACACTGCAGACAGATTAATTGCTGCAGTACCACAAGGAATCCAACAAACGTTAACAATCCTTAGGAAATTCAGAGCATACTCTTTCGGAGTTCTAATGGCATCTCTCCTGCCACCTCTTTTCCCTTTTGAGCATGAAAACCAGACCCAGTAAAGATATCAAAATTTGATGAAATTACACACCAAGAAGTCACTGTACACTGGATTTTCCACTCCTAAAAATCAGAGATAAAACAAAGCAAAAGGCATGAAAAAGAAATAAGATAAATGATTTCATGTTTCATTTTTTTCTAAGAATTGAAGGATATTCCACTAGTTTTATACAAACTATTTAGACATTGTTAAGGCTAGATTTTGGATGGAATCATTACTACTGAACACAAAAAGAACCGCTGCCTCGTTTTTCAATGTTAATTTCTACTTCCAAATGATCACTTAAACCTTAAAATCCACACACTACTTCCTTGGAGACTACTGAAAACTACAGTATATGAACATAAACAGCTCCTGGAACTTAAACTGACCATCTGTAAAATGACCCTACCTTTCTTGGTTTAACTCTGTTCTATTTAAGGTTGTTTGCTTTTTAACACCATCAGGTCCACTCAAAAGAGAGTGGCATAGTTATCTCTTATCCACACAAATAGACTGTGCTCACAAAAATTCATAGTATAAGATCCCCAATCTCTAACAGAGGATATGATCAAAAGTATCTTTGTCTTTTAGAGAATGTTTTAAAAAACTCCCTGGGTACAACAGTTTAGGTAAAAAACTTCAAAAACACCTAAGGACTAGGCTAGCCAGTCCTACAGCAGACTTTAAGGAATCAAAGACAAAACAATAAAATAAGTCTTTGAGACCTCCTGTATTTATTTTGCAATGAATTACAACTTCTCATGAGAATATGTATGAAGTACCGTAATTCATGTTGTCTAAACAAAATCGTACGGCCAATGTCTGCTCTATAAAATTTCAGTTATGTTTGTGCATATATACATACATATAGACATCCACGTACACATATAGCTTTATCTTCTTTCAATTCTTCTGTGAATTTATTACATACAACTTAAAGTCATACAGTATACCTGCATACAGAATAGTTGCATAAATGATGACAGAGAAAAGCCTGTATTTGCAGAAGCTTAAATAAATTTGAAATAACATCATGAGTCATTTTAGAGCAATAAATTCTACTTACAGCTTCCAATTGATCCATAAGCTTGGATAAAAATTTACGGCATTCTGGGGTTTTACTATCAATCTTCATCCCTGTTTGCATTGCATACAGGCGACCTTTAAAGGCGACAGAACACACAAAAAACTCAGAAGTGATTATCTAAGGCAAAACCCATAGGCAAAGCAATGTCCCCCACACCAACACATCTGAAAGACAAACCCATCTTGTGGTTTAACAATGTACTACTGCAGCATTAGCAAGCGATGACAGCAAAATACATGTTCAGTCTTGAAGAGATACTAGGAGATACTTTTCTAAGTCTTATGTTTTATTTTTCTCAATGAATGTTCCTGTTGATTTCAGGCTGATGCTTGTATCACTATTATACATTATTAAGCGCTTTTGTAAATAATCATCACCCTTGTCTGCAACTCAAATAGGAACTGCAAGTTGAGTTTTATCCTTAATTATACATGAAGAATTTTTGTATGACTTGTATGTATTTAGGGTACGCATAAATCTCAAAAATGGAACTTCACATAGCAGGAGCCATTTAGCTTTAAAACTCCACTACTTCCATGTATATACACACATAGCATCAACAGGCACAAACCTGATCTTTAAAACACACAAGACAGACTTTATTAAACTTTCCCTGCAAGTAAAGTTGCCAGTTACAGGCCATGAAGATGATGAGGGGGCTGGAGCACCTCCCCATAAGGACAGACTGAGAGAGTTGGGGTTGTTCAGACTGAAGAGAAGGCTCCAGGGAAACCTTACAGTGGCCTTTCAGTACTTAAACGGGGCCTACAGACAAGATGAGGAGGGACTCTTTATCAAGGGAGTGTAGTGACAGAACAAGGGTTAACAGTTCTAAACTGAAAGAGGGTAGATTTAGATTATATATTAGGAAGAAATTCTTTACTGTGAGGGTAGTGAGACACCATAACAGGTTGCCCAGAGAAGTTGTGGATGTCCACTCTCTGGACCTGTTCAAGGTCAGGCTGGATGGGGCTCTGAGCAACCTGATCTAGTTAAAGATGTCCCTGCTCACTGCAGGGGGGTTGGACTAGATGACCTCTAAAGGTCCCACCAAATCATTTTATGATTAATTCTTACAGTCTTCAACTGAACTAATTTTTAAGTACACACTTGATTGTAAGCTTCCCTGAACACATTTCATAGTATGATTTAACAATGTAAAACAGGAATTAACAAAATGTATGCTAGACCTATGGACCATCTACATCAGTTATTTCTTTTTGACAGATGCAAAGATCAGATATTTTCAGAAGTAAATTAATTATAGACTTATATGAGTTAGGACTACATAAATTCAGAATACCCTTGGTCATTACTTGGTATAGACTTATCTTGTTAAAGTATGCATCTTGCTATCTCTTACATAATTTACAAAAAACCAACTTGTTTCTTTACAAATGGAAATCTTGCAAATCTTGTCTTTAGTCTTGGGGATCAGTTTAATCATTAAAAGATCCTTTTATTTGTAACTGTTAGTCTTCTGTTCCTGATATGTGGCTTTTTTCACATTCATTGCAAATGCATCCATTTAAATAGTGAAAAGAAGGTAACTGATAATTTTTTTTCTTCAATAATATCAAAATGGATGTGATTACAGGACCGTGACATCTGTATGCTTTGCAGACAACCCTAAAAAGCTAGCCCTTTCCCTGCTTAGGATTTCAAAGACAGAAAAACTTGAAAACTCCTTCAGGCATTCCAATGAACAAATGCAGAAGAGTGAGTCACAGAACACAGAGAACATGGGTCTAACAACAATAGTTACAGAAAAGAAACATGTTTTTCTTGCCTATATATAAATTTACACTAAGGGTGACATCAAGCAATGCTCCACACCAACAACACTTTCCTCCTAACAAAAGACCCTGGGCCAATGTGCCCAAGAGTCCTCAGATCATTCAAGGTCAAAGGACTATTATCTAAAGTGTACATAGACTGCTAATAAGACATGAAGGCGGCCTAGCAGCAGCAGCTCTACAGATAGATATTAAGAGCAGAGGCATTCTACAGACAATTAATGTCATCTGAGCTAAGATTAAATGCATTCCACCTGTCAACAATTACATCTCTGTACCACACAACTGGCTATACGAGACAGTTACCTCATCTAGCCATAAAATCCCAAATTGTATCAATGTCTATATATGGAGATTTTCTGCAAGATTTTATTAAGGGTAAAAATTCAAAGCACACTTAAGTTATCCTAACAAGAGTCTAGCGCAATCTTTAAGAACTTTCAAAGCTCAGAATTTTTGCATGCTGACTTCTTCACATGCAGTAACATGTTCAAAAGGAGTACCGCGTAACAAAACCTGCCCAGAGACGGGCCTTTGATGAAGCAATCACTGAAGAAAGGGCAAAAGCTACTCCTCCTTTGAAACTAAGTGGTGATCAAGAAAGAATACTGCTATTATTGACAGGGTATCACTACCTTCAGTACTGAGAGGGAGTCTTGACTCAAATACTGTTGATAAAACAACCTGATTGTAATGAAGCACAAAGCAACCTGCAGGTCAGAAAATGCAAACCATACCCTACCAGTCCAAATCTCCCGGAACTTCAGTTTCAATTGATGAACTGTAGGTACAGGGGGAAAGTATACTCTATACAGTTTGAAACTCGTCAGTGACAAACAAAATGTTATTAAGTACATTTAGGCACACTTACTGCTTTACTCAGTGCTGCTCTAGTCAAAAGTGGGGCTTGAGGGCTGAAAATCTCTATCAACAATCAAACTTATCAAGCAGACAGTAAGTGAAATAGTTGAAAAACTGAAAGAACTAGGCATTTCTTGGACAGAAAAAGGATAGGAAGAAGAGGAAATAATTTGCTATTTGCCTCTACAGACGCTACTGAAATATTAATGTTTTGAAATTATCTGTATGAAAAGCAGTGAGTGAATTTGAATGAAGTAAGCAATCCCTCGCCTTACCACAGACAACAGGAAAGTGTTTACTAGTTCTATTCTTTGCAATTTTGCACTTATTATTCCATCTCATTTCTAAGGCAAAAACCCTCAATTTATTTCCAAACAAGTTTTCCACATCTATATTATTGTCATCCTTTTCTTTGCCCTCCCTAATTTTTCTACATGAAGGCTATTTGTAAGACCATGTTGGTTTGTGTTGGTTTTGATACTACTACCTTTGCTAATTAAGATGTCAGAAGCCTCTTATTTATCTTTTACTTCTGTGTACACACAGAAGATTTGTTCGTCGCACAAATATTACTTATGGTAAATGAAAATTGTGAGAATTAACCCTATCTTAACTAAACCCAGGAGAGGTAAGGATACATTATAGTAACTGAAAGATATGCTTTGATCTAGTAAAGAAAATCTGTGATGTCCTTTTCCTGCTTAACTTGCAGGAAATGGGCAAACTCACTTCATTATTGAATTTTGGCAACAACAAGCAAAACAATTTATCTGAGTTAATAATATGAGTGACATTTTAAACTAGCAATTAATGGGCAAAGAACATGTTTATGTTGACAGGAATCTCACTAGCAAAGAACTCATAAGCAAGAGGCCGAAAGTTTACTGCCTGCAACATCTCTGCTGAGAAAGCTAACTGTAATATGAGTTAAGTCGTCATCCCCCCCCCATATTTGAAAGAAAACAGTGATCATTTACATTCCTCCAAATACAGCTGTTCTTGTTTTCTGTAATATTGCAAAGGCAGTGCAATGTATTATTACTGTGCTTGCTAAGTCACAGAAAATTTGCTTTAATGCAAGTGGCTCAATTTCTAACAACCAGAAGTTAATCTCCTGAATGATATGGACACCACAGAAAGAAATTCTCTTAGCGTTTGGTGTTCCAATTGCACTATTTCACTTTCAAAAAATATTGTACTTGAGATACTATTTTACATTAAAATTATTTCAGAGTTTTCTCTTCAGAACTTCTAACTACACATTGAAAAATGTTTAAAGTGAATGTCCCTAATGACCACAGTAATATACTGTAAAGCTAAGCAACTAGACTTAGAGGAGCCGTTTACTTGGTAGCTTATGGCAAAAAATTTCCTGTAAGGAGCCAAGCTGCTGAAAATTCTGACACAAAAAGACAACTAAAACCATACATTGTAACTGCAAAAGTTTTCAGGTTTTTAAAGCCTAAATGAACTATTTGAAGAATGTAGATAAACTTGAAAATAAATG
>VYZX01011190.1:3917-36916 GCA_013401335.1 Brachypteracias leptosomus | reverse complement strand
AAATCTTAATCCAAAAGGGCCGGCAAAGACAAAGCCAGACCCTTCACAGTGATGCCCAGTGACAGGACAAGAAGCAATGGGCACAAAATGAAATATGAGAAATGTCATTTAAACATAATAAAAATCTTCTACTGTGAGGATAATCACATGCTGGAAGAGGTTGCTCACGGCAGCTGTAGAGTCTCCATCCTTGGGGATATTCACAACCTGCCTGGACATAGTCCTGACCAACCTGCACTAGTGATCCTCTTTAAGCAGGGGACTGGACTCAGCGACTTACAAAGTTCCCTTCAACCTCAATGATTCTGTGATTCTGCAAATTAGAATGCTGATATTGATGCATCCTTTCCTCAGAAGCAGCAGCAAACCTCAGGCAGGAAAAGGTAGTTCTTAATTCTACTCCCAGAGGTTCAAGTTGACTAAAGATCCACCAAAAAGCTGTTAATTATATGGTGGAAAAATGCATATTAGCATATTTACACCTTACAATTGGACTTCAGGAGTTTTATACAAATACCTAAGAAATAAAGCTTCAATCTCTTAAGTACACTTGTTCCATCTTATGTTCTCATTCCTATCAGCCAGAGCAGATTATTTTTAAGTATTACCTATGTAATCTAAGTAAATGTCAAAAATACCACACAGTAGTTAACATCATCTATAATTTTTGCTTCTACCCACAGTTTCCTTTAAGGACTGTGAGGTTTATGTATTTATCCTTTATTATTCCAATCACTTTTCACTGTTTTTCTGTCTCCACAGATAAAAAAGGATTTTGAGAGCACAGTTTTCCCACTTACAAATCTTTGAAACAAATAAGAGCAAACAAGCTAAGACTGAAAACAGAAAAAAAAAACAAACCAGAAAGCACAGGAAAAAAAAGAAATTGAGAGATATTTTTAGTTTATAGTCATAGCATGATCAAAACAAGCCTCACTGTACACTATGAAATGGCTATCTACTTAAATTTTTGACCATTTTGATTAACTTATCCTGAGTAAAGAACAGATTAAATATATTCTTCAGTATGTAATCTCTAATAATAGGCTTTAGTTAATTTGTAGTATTAGTAGAACAGAAGAGATTTCTGCCACCAGCAATATGAGAATACAGCAAATGTACTTTTACAAATGGGTTATATAAAACAAGTACAAAAAAGTAATAGTTAAACTGGAAAGTTCAGGAATTTGATCTTATTGGATAAGGAATGTAATAGAACATTATTTTATGTATTTCAATTCTACAATGCCCCAGTTAAATGGAGTCAGTATGCACAGAACCTCTGCAGTGCAATACAGCAAATAACAGTTACTTTTATTTCCTTTGATATTTCTGAATTACATGCATCTTCTGAACTAGTCATTCAAAATGCATCAAGATATAATAAAAAGTTGAATAAATTAAAAGCTCAATTAAAATATTTGCCTGTTACTAGTCTTCTGCTTTGAGGAAGGATCAGTAAAAAATTAACAGTATNAGAATTCACTGTTATTTGAAGTAAAAACTTGTAGACAAACTAAATAAAATTTGCAATTACAAACAAGAGTGGTAATTATTAAGGTTAGATGACAAAACAAGTGATCTAATAATATCTATTACGAATCCTAGGAATGACTCCGTATTCTACACTGCCATTCTTCAGTGTGGTTTAAGGACCAATTTTGATTTTGTAAAATTTGATTAAGAGACCTATACATGGAATTCATAGATTTCTAAGCTTTTGCATAATATTTAAACTACCAGTATTTTTCAAAGCTTGTCTTTATAGTCTAATACAGAAAAATAAATATTTCTAAAATAGAAAAACTACTTTAACTATAGGATTTATAGCAACTGAGATCTCAAGAAAGCAAGAGGAAGAGAAGGCAGCTACGCTGGATTAGCTATGGTTAAACTATGTGGATAAAACAGCTTGTATGGATTAGAGTACAAATCTGAAGCCCTCCTGTGGAAGACCGTCTGGTTTATTTTACATTGGAAGAAACCTATTTCATGCTCTCAAACTACTCTGCGAGTTGAACCAAAGCACCCTAGAAGGGCATGAGGCAAATTTACAAAGTGCACGCCTGGCCTTAATTGCTAACCCAGGGTGCATTAGAAGAAGCCAGCAGGTGGAGGGAAGTGATCTTTCCCTTCTACTGAGCACTGGTGTGACACACCTGGGTCCAGTTCTGGGCTCGCAGTATGAGAGATATGGGAAGGGCCACAAAGCAGATGAAAGGCTAGGAACATCTGTCACACCATGAGAGGCAGAGAGCTGGGACTGTTTATTCTTGAAAAGAGAAGGCTCCTCTGATGTAGAGAGAAGGGCAGTGGGAAGCAAAGACAAAGCCAGACCCTTCACAGTGATGCCCAGTGACAGGACAAGAAGCAATGGGCACAAAATGAAATATGAGAAATGTCATTTAAACATAATAAAAATCTTCTACTGTGAGGATAATCACATGCTGGAAGAGGTTGCTCACGGCAGCTGTAGAGTCTCCATCCTTGGGGATATTCACAACCTGCCTGGACATAGTCCTGACCAACCTGCACTAGTGATCCTCTTTAAGCAGGGGACTGGACTCAGCGACTTACAAAGTTCCCTTCAACCTCAATGATTCTGTGATTCTGCAAATTAGAATGCTGATATTGATGCATCCTTTCCTCAGAAGTAGCAGCAAACCTCAGGCAGGAAAAGGTAGTTCTTAATTCTACTCCCAGAGGTTCAAGTTGACTAAAGATCCACCAAAAAGCTGTTAATTATATGGTGGAAAAATGCATATTAGCATATTTACACCTTACAATTGGACTTCAGGAGTTTTATACAAATACCTAAGAAATAAAGCTTCAATCTCTTAAGTACACTTGTTCCATCTTATGTTCTCATTCCTATCAGCCAGAGCAGATTATTTTTAAGTATTACCTATGTAATCTAAGTAAATGTCAAAAATACCACACAGTAGTTAACATCATCTATAATTTTTGCTTCTACCCACAGTTTCCTTTAAGGACTGTGAGGTTTATGTATTTATCCTTTATTATTCCAATCACTTTTCACTGTTTTTCTGTCTCCACAGATAAAAAAGGATTTTGAGAGCACAGTTTTCCCACTTACAAATCTTTGAAACAAATAAGAGCAAACAAGCTAAGACTGAAAACAGAAAAAAAAAACAAACCAGAAAGCACAGGAAAAAAAAGAAATTTGAGAGATATTTTTAGTTTATAGTCATAGCATGATCAAAACAAGCCTCACTGTACACTATGAAATGGCTATCTACTTAAATTTTTGACCATTTTGATTAACTTATCCTGAGTAAAGAACAGATTAAATATATTCTTCAGTATGTAATCTCTAATAATAGGCTTTAGTTAATTTGTAGTATTAGTAGAACAGAAGAGATTTCTGCCACCAGCAATATGAGAATACAGCAAATGTACTTTTACAAATGGGTTATATAAAACAAGTACAAAAAAGTAATAGTTAAACTGGAAAGTTCAGGAATTTGATCTTATTGGATAAGGAATGTAATAGAACATTATTTTATGTATTTCAATTCTACAATGCCCCAGTTAAATGGAGTCAGTATGCACAGAACCTCTGCAGTGCAATACAGCAAATAACAGTTACTTTTATTTCCTTTGATATTTCTGAATTACATGCATCTTCTGAACTAGTCATTCAAAATGCATCAAGATATAATAAAAAGTTGAATAAATTAAAAGCTCAATTAAAATATTTGCCTGTTACTAGTCTTCTGCTTTGAGGAAGGATCAGTAAAAAATTAACAGTATTTCTGTTGCAAAACTCCACAGTATTTTCAAGTTCTCAACCAGGCCATGAACTTTATTTTTTGTCTTTCTTTTAAGAGTCTTCTAATTGGTATGCAGTGAGAAGCTTGTTTCATGGATGTCTGACTAAACTTGAAAGTAATAAAACAGTCACATTTAAGAAATGGGTATTTCCATTAAAAGCTGAATGACTTTTGATTCAAGAGATTGTCAACTAATTGTGGAAAAAAAATTGCCTCTTTTCCTTTTCTCTCCTGCTTGATCCCACAAAAACAGACATGTCAACAACAATAAGATCCTTCAGAAAGATTTCTTTCATGCTTTTTTATCTCAAGAATTTGAAAACCATAGAACATTTGCTTCATATCCTTTTTTACACAGATCAAGCCTACTGATCTCACATGAATGTTTTCTGATGTTTAGCAGACTGTAAAGCAAAAACCATCACAGCCCTGCTTTTTGAAAGTTACTTTCACTAGATATCACATACCGTTGTGTGTTAGGATGTTATATACCATGAAACATCAATGCTCTTCTGGCAACTCACTGTCATTATTCCAATATTTTTGAGTCAGAACATCCATGACCAGTAAGTACAGAAGTATAAAATAAACTACCAATCACCTGAAAAGAGCTTAACAACACTACTGAAAGGCTGAAACAACAGCAGTTAAGGAAAGTCTTGCTTTAAACACTAAAACAGAAGTCTCAGAAGACAGAATTACCTCTCAAACCTCTAATCTATGCCTATGGCATGGTTAGAGATATAATTTAGTTATTAAACAGGCCAGAGATTCTTTTATCAAAGCATGCCTCCTTGTGTTTGCAGAACGACATCTCAAAACAGTCAGACTTATGTAAATTTTTTAACTCGAGAAAGTTATTTTTTTGACCACCAATCACTTTCTTTCACTAGGCAATCAATGTAGCATCTTTACTGGTATTCCTTTATACCTATTGAATCAGCTGACTTTTACTGAACCTGAAATAGCTACATACTTAATGACAATGATTAACAAAATTATTTGAAATATGAGAAAAACTATCTTATGGGGAAGTAAGCATTTTAAAAGAAGGTGGCAGATTACTGCAGTGCTGAACACTTAAATTAACCATAAAGTGTCTAATCTCTTTAAAAGGGGAATTATTTTGTGAGGTCGTGTCCTGTACAACTTAAAAAAAAAAAAAAAAGATTTTATTTCTCTACGGTCTGTGTTTTAAGTAGAAAAAAATTTAAAACCAAAATTGTGGTACATACAGCAAGGAAGCAAATACATTTTAATTGCTCCAATCAATTATGTTCATCTACTAACAGAGGCTAGGGCTAAAAAAAGTACAGTTTACAAACAACATACAAAGCAACTGATCATATGCTGCTTTGAATCTAAATACTTAAAAATGGAGTTAAGCATGAAGACTTTGTAAGGAATATAAAGGACTACCAGAAATAAAATAATTTGTTATTTTTTGCAATGTTTTAGCAAGTACTGCAACAAAAAGCATTTGTGATGTGTTATGGTGCACAAAAGTATTAATATTGTTCAACATTTTATTTTTCATGTTGAAAATTATGTGGCAGTTGAAAAATACAAATAATGCCTGCTGTAGATATCTATATTGTGTAAAACAGAGAATAATGCTAATCAAATTACAGTTTCTTTAAATCAACAAATGTCAGCAACATCAAAAAAGCAGGAGTCCTGTCTGTGCCCCAAGCAACTGTGTCTTATTCCTTGCCTTTGTGTGGGAGCACAGCTGTTTAAGCAGTAGCAAATTGGCACAGCTGAAAAATAGCTTATTGTTGGTTTTCATCACACAATTACATCAATGTTTGCCTCTGAAGCACATCAGGGTTGGGAATGAGACGTCAAAGAAGAACTACAGTATCTTC
The DNA here is from genome assembly GCA_013401335.1 of Brachypteracias leptosomus. NCBI lineage: Eukaryota > Metazoa > Chordata > Aves > Coraciiformes > Brachypteraciidae > Brachypteracias > Brachypteracias leptosomus. Next base: position 31,254 of record VYZX01011190.1, on the reverse strand, counting down.
TTTAGGTGGCACTGCTGGTCTATGCTAGTTTAATGCTTCAAATGAACTACATCCAAAAATTATTAGAGGGGAAAAAATAAAATGGTGATGTAACTACTGTTCAAGTTCCCAGCTTTGAGAGCACACTTCTAGCAGAGGCAGATGCTGATGAGACACAAAAATATTAACCTGAGCAGTAAGTAATTCCTCCTGACAATTTTATGGCTAAGCTATAAAAAGGTTTATTTTAGGTTGCAAACACATCTTACAAGTTCACTTGCTTCTGATATTTGAATTAGTTTGTATCTCAGTTCTTATTATCAGAAATACACAAGTGGAATTAGACTAAAATGCACAAAAAATAAAAATATAGCAAATATATGCCCATACTGAATACTACTGTGCCATAGAAAGATTAATACTAGGACCAAAGCTTTTTTCCTAGAGATAAACCACTTCTGGCAACATTCCAAAGCCATAAACACCTTTACTCTGTTCTTCAGACAGATAGTTACGCCTATCATATCACCAGAATTCAGATGGCCCCCCACACACGGTGGCTGTGCAAGCAGCCTTGTGATGGAACACAATCCCTTCCCATGACCTTTCACTGCAGGGTCCCCTCAGCTGGCAGCTGCACCACACCACCCTCCTAGTCCCACCACATGCATGGTGCCAGGCACACACCTGCAGACAAGGCTGGCAGAGAAGTGCCACCACAGAGCACACGTCAAGCTTTCCTCATACTGTTGCTTCCTGACAATACATTATAGTAAATGTACAGAGCTTCTCTGAAAGACATTTCAAAGGCTCAACAAAAAGATGTTCACTTTTTTCAGTGAAGCATCTAATAAGAAATGTTGCTTTAACTCCACATAAAATCTGTATAACTTTCAAAAGACTACCTGAAAAGTATCCTGAAAATTTTATTGTATACCCAGACTTACACTTTTAAAAACCTACCTTTTCAGGAAAGCTTTTTTTATTCATAGCATGCTAGAAATATACACAGTACTTTTTTTTAATACAGTAGCAATATTAATTATTAATTAATACTTTAGGATTCCACATAATTCTTCCAAACCCACAATGTTCAAAACTAAGGAGTCATAAACCTTATTTTTATTTCAAAGCCAGAATAATGAAAAAAAAAAAAGGTGCTATGAAACAGGAATTCTGCATTTTAGTCAGTCCTAACAGACTCATCCACTAAGACAGGAAATGTATCATCACTGGAACACTGGTAAAAAATTAATTCCTTCTCCTTTGTGTTTTAAAAACAACAAATGATCCAAGCAAGACCTGTCTTGAAAAAGAGGTGTCATTGCTTTTTATTTTATGTAATAATGTAAAGAGAAAAATATCTCTAGAAAATAGTCTTTGCTATACTCGGTAATGAATCAGATGTGCTGAAGTACTCAAACGAAAAAAGATATGCAAACTTTCAGGTTACTTTGGGCAGACAATGCAAAGGATCATATTAAAAATGCTAATTATTCATCACAGGGATTTTTTTTCCTGTATACTAAGACATACAGTAAGTTTTAGAACAGAAAAAACGTTTCAAAAAACAGAGCTCAGACCGTTTAAAACATTTGTTTTAAAATAAAACTAGATTTGTATTTTGTTACCTACACTAAATACTAGTATTTTCATTGTATAGCCAGACAGGGTGTTTACAAGTGATAAAAAAACCCAAAGAAAATAAAGAAAAGCAAACAAACAAGAAAACAGTGTAACTTGACCTAGCTGATGTTCCCTGTCCCATAAAGTATGATTGGTTCTGTGTTTTTCCAGTAAAAAAGGGCAAGTACTGTTGAGAACATCCAGTGTTCTAATATGTGGCTACCTCGTCTCTCTGGTGCCACTCTTCTACATTAGCAGAATATTCCTGCATAACATGTAAAAATTAAAATTATTTTTCTGACACTGAACTGGCAGTTTTTTCAGAGCCTTCCGAAGCCTGAATTTCATTAGTTCATCCTTCTAAGCTTAAGACTACCTTATTAAACTACCAGTTCTAACTCAATTTTTCATTTAACTTTTTGAAGACAATCTATTGCCAAGTAAATCTCCCAAATGATGTCCTCATATCTCAATAAAAAGAAAAAACCAAACAAACAAACAACATACATTTCTGGTGATCTGCTAGTCTTCAAAATTTCCCATGTATGGCAATTAACTGTGACAGAAACTTAAGACCATTAACAAGAAACTTGCATTTCTTAATTAACTGTGGAAAGCCTTTTAGAAAGGCTCACACACCACCCTGACGACCACTAACTTAAAAGCCATAAGTTTGAGAAATTTACTTGTCAAGACTTATAGTAAGATTTTGCTGTGTTCATTTAAATGAAAAAAAAAAAAGCTACCCACTCTCTCCCTTAGAGAACCCCGAAGAAATGGCAAAGCCTCACAGAAAATAAAATGACCACTATTAAAAGAATTAGCCATTACAAGAATTAAAGACTCTCAAACCCAAATTGCTTACTTAGATACAGGACTGAAAGGAGGTCTTTTCAGCCAGATAAAAACTCAGAGAAAAGACTTATGAATGTGAGCTAACACTTTTTGCGATACTTATTTGGACTATCCCAACACAGACAAAAGACTTGACTTTAAACGTGCCTACAAACACGTATTTGGGCTGCTGGCGTATCCATCACGCTCGCAAAGTGGCTTTACGCTACAAAAATAGAGCACATGAAAGACAGGCTGGAGCTTGCAGCTGCAGACAAGGAAGACTGCGAACACCCCGTACCGCCCCAGGAGGTGGGGCTTCCTCCCCCGCCCTCCCTTCTCCGTACATCCGACAGGCACCCCGCGCAACCCAACAAGCCAGGCGGGCAGGGGGAGGGGCGTGCTCCGCTCGGTGCAGGGACTGGTGGTCGGGGGGATGGTGGTGGCGGCGGCGGCCTCAGCCGCGGGGAGCAGCGGCAGGGCGGGACGCGACAGGCCAGGCCAAGCCCGCCTCGGGAGCCGGCCGCCTCACTCACAGTAGTACGCCACCACCGGCTCACGCTTGTCCAGCTCCTGCGCGGTTCGCAGATGGTGCTGGATGCTCTTGAACTGCGGCGGCAGCGGGGGGAGCGCCGTGGCCGCCATCACGCCGGCGGCGACGGGCAGCGACAACAACAGACGGGCAACAACGGCTCTCGCTCCCGAGCCTGGCGCCGGCCGCTTCCGCTTCCGGCACACGACGCCCGGGCGCGTGCACGGTGGGCAGGCCGTCGCCCTGTGGCCGTGCGCCCGAGAAGAGCGCCCCCTGCCCGCCGGGAGGGGGCGGGCGGCGGGGCGGCTTTCCCGAGCCTCGTTCTGCCGCAGCCGGGCAGCGCCGAGCAGACTGGCCTGCTCGCCCGGCGAGCGGCCCAGCCGCTGGCATTTCCTGCATGGCTACCTAGTGTTTGAAGCGTGTCCCGCAGCAGCCGTGGGGAGGGGGCTGGAAACCTCGGGGCAGCGGGGCTTCTCCTGGCCCAGCCAGGGGAATAGCGGCCTGGCCCCAACTCTCTAGTGCTGAGCGGCTGCAGCCGCCCCAGCCCTTCTCTGTCCCTTCCCGTGGCGCGTCAGCCCGAGGAGCCGTGCAGGCCTTCCCCCTGGAGGTAGAGCTGCAAGAAAGATCCCTTTTCAGGTTGAAAAACTTTCCTCTTGGGCTACCAAAGGATGTAGCAACTTCAGGCATAGTCTAGTGGTCAGGGAGATGTTGGCGTGAAGGTTGGACTTGATGATCCTAGAGGTCTTTTCCAACCTCAATGATCCTGTGATTCTACTTAGAGACTCACTAGAGGTCTGGGAGGCCCTTGGGCACTGAACCACACTTGTACTGCTGGGCCTCTGCTCTATGCTTGCTAGAGAAGCCTTGTGCTTCTGTGGCCTGGCTAGTTGTGTTTCTCCAGCCTGGGCTGCTTCCCAGACACTGTCAGCAAGCTTGCCAGCCCTAGAAAGTACATCCTGCACCACTTCCCAGATAACTTTTTCCCAGAGGAACCCCCAGGGATTTCTCTTTTTGCTGAGATGGGATAAGAACAGCAAAAGAAACGGGAACTGTTGAAGCAAAATCCTTTCAAGTGGGTCTCACAAATTACAATGCAAATTATTTTAGTGCCGCTCATCTTATTCTGACGGCATAGTAAATGATTTTTTACATATTTTTTTTAAATGGCCCTGTTGCCAAGCTTTCTCCCAATCTCAGAATGGCTGGCTGCAAGGCAAGAGAATGTCAGAGCCCCAGGGCATAATGAAAGATGCATGTTGTTGGGAGGCATGAGGTAGGAGAGATGGCTGGATTGTCTCTTTGCTAGCATGGGAGAGTGCTGAAAGGAGAACAGAAGGGAGTTAATGGCTAAACAGAAGAAAGAAGACAACGAACCGAACAAGAAGTGGTTATAGGACTGGGATATTGTGGTGATATATAAGAAGTTGGCAGGCCCAGAGCAACTATATCTTTGATGTAAAGGCAATCCTGTCACTTACTGGGTGTATTTAGCTGCTTTCTTTGAAGATGATGGAAGGAACAATTATGGCTCTTTGTTAAGTGAGAACTGAAATGGGCATGATGTCTGGCTAGAGACAAAACTGACTGCAAACGCATGAGCTGGGGATTGCTTTGAGTGCTGTCTGTGAAAATGAGGCAGCTCGAGTATGGTGGAAAACATGAAAAAGTCAAAGAAGCACTTTAATGTGACCCTGATGTAAACAATGAAAATACTTCCTACTGTGTTCTGGGAGACAGAATTTCATGTTCACTGTGTAAAGAAGTAGAATTGAATCAAATAATCCCCGAGTGTGTTAAAATGGCAAAAAAAGCCTTCAGGATCATCTCAAATATTTGCTAAGCATTTGAGCTAAGATCAGTGCAACACTGAGAAACATATGCAGGTATTCTAAATCTCAGAGGGTGGAGGGAAGCAGGTAGAAAGCAATGCAAAGAGAGTAAAAGTGGTGTGACTTTGGACAACTAGGAAAAAGAAAAATAGAGAGACACTTGAGAATACAATGAGTCTTTTGCCAGAAAAGCAAATGGCAAATTTAGGAAAGAGAATGGTTGACAAACATGGTGAAATGGTTCCTTTATATGGACATAATATCTCCATCAACAAGTTCCAGAAACTAATGATGGACTCAGTCACAGAAAAGCATTTGCAATAAAAGGCAATAAATGTGTGGTTTTTCTTAAATGAAAAACTGAAACTGAGGAATCTGACAATTTTAATTTCATAGGAAATGTGGAAAAAAACAGTGTTATATCTCATTTGGAAGAAGAACATGTTTTAATATGTTGCAGATTTTGACCACCAAGGGAAAGGGCATGGTGGTGGGTAATCCAGCTCCTAGAGCCTCCTCAGGCAGTCCTGTGCCAGTCCTGGCTCTGCAAAGCTCTTGATGGTAGCAGGGAACTCCCCTGTGACGAGCTGGGGGTTTTGGCATTCCTGACCTTTCTGAAGTGTTTAGAAATCTACAGAACAACAACAAGAAGCAAAGGAAGTATGAAGCACCAAGGAAAATATCAACAAGTATGTGATGAAGTTGTTTTATTATACAAACATCTGATTAAGTGCCAGTACAGTTGGAGATTTTGAGTACAGTTGGTTATGACTGTACCTAGCAAATGGAAGCAAATTTTCCTTTTTAGTAGTAATATAAATATATTATATTTATAAAGATTTTTTTACCTGAGATTACAAATTTAAATTGCAAATAATAATTCCAGATGGATACTGATGCTTATAACAAAAAATTAAGCACACATTGAACAAGGCACATGGCATATTATACAAACAAGAAGTTAGCACAGTGATTCTTATTCCACTTGCAAATACCAAATAACTAGTTTAATATTGCACAAATCTGAGCATGTTGATTGGACATATATAGAAGACAACATATAACTTATTTCCATAGGGAAAAAATAACACCACGTTAATGCTTTAATATAGTGAATGTATTGAAATTTATCATTTTGTTATTGATCAGCATATTAAAAAAATCACACATCTAGTTGTGACCCACTTTGATTTAAATGGCCCAGAATCAGTCCAAACCACCTAGGTCATGCAATTCCATTTATGCTTAACTAGCGGTGCTAAAAGATTTTGTAGTAATTTTTTCAGAATTTCCCAAATATTACTGAAAGGAGCCAAATGCTGTCACTGGGATCTCAACTTTTTATGCTTTTATGATGAATGTTTTTTCACATAAGTCAATTCAGGAAGAAAGATGTTCTTCCCTTCAATGTTACAGGCCTCAAACTGTGTCCAAAGGTCCTGATGGATCCCTTTTGACTTTGCTGGTTCCTGGATCACTGTTAAGTAGTGATGAATCTCTTGCTTCACTGAGATTCAGAACAGAAATTGTTCAATTTAATAGCTGTAGAAAATGATGAGAGAGGAAGAAACCTTCCAATTTTTTTTTCCTAGAAATTGAGGGTATTTGAGAAACACATGGAAAATATCTAATTGTTATGATTGCTATTTGTATGTATTTTCTACAGGAAACTACCTTCTTTCTTTCCAGTTCTGAAATCTGTTCTTTTTTTTCCACTACCTCGCCTCAGCACAGAAAATGAAATCACTCTGAAGTTTAAGATACCTCTTAGCTCTTAAGTAGAAACTGTTACACACAAAACCATCTTATACCTATATAAAGTTCAAGTGCTAACCTATCCAAATACACTTATTGCATGGAATAATTTTAGTATGCAGAGCTCTTTTCCACTGTTATTCTGGCAACTTTAGTCATAGCAATAAGAAGTTAGATGTGATACATACATAAATTCCTTGGGCCCAATTCTGCAGTCACACACAAGCAAAACTCTCACTGAAATCAAGGCACAGTTGAACCCAGAAAAGGCTTTTTGCTCAGATTTTCTTTTGATGCTTTTAAGTCTCTTGTGCAAAACTAAAAACTTCAAACATAAGACCCTTTTACTCCTTTTGGTAAAAATCTGCTATATCATAAGCCAAAACATAATGAGGGTAAGGCATTCCAGTCAGCACAAAGATTACCACACTTGTCTTTCACTTTTAAAAGGCGATTCCCAGCTAGCAGATGACGCTTGCTGGACTGCTGCACAGTAAGCAGATGTGGATGGATTTGATGTCACCACAGCCTAACCAGAAGTCTCTGCCCCTGGGGTCTGAGATACAGGTTGCAGCAGTGGCACTGCTTGGGAAAATGTCTGAATGCTTCCTGGTACACAGAGATTATCCACCATTACTGCTTAATTCTCAAGTCATAGGAACATGTAAGAAATGTGGAAGTTTTTCCTGGAAGGTCAATAATCTTATTAGCTCCAATTGCGTGTGTTCAGAAAAGCTGTGAATAAAAATAGGTTTATAAATAACCTCCTCCTCACATGCAGACACTCTTCTGGAGGCAAAACTATTGTATGTGGTAGGTCATGAAAACATGTTACTCTTGTACATCTTATTGCCTCTCGTCTTGACATGGAGACAAAAATTATTAACATTATGCAGTAGTTTTTAGATGAGAAGTGACATGACTACTCTGCAGCAGCCATCATGAGTTTGGTTCTCTTCTGCAACACTGCATAGAGGACAGATGTATTTTGTTACAGCTTGAAATCATTGTTATAAAGCTGCAGGTGGAAAGGGTGGTAAATGGCTAGAAGTGATTGACATCACTGAGTTTTTAGGATACCTAGCCTTCTACATGAGATCTCAAAAATTTCAGCAATGCACAAGATCACCGTAATAACAGTAAATGTGTACATTGCAATAAGAAAAATTGTCTTTTCAAAGTGCTCTGGCACCATGCACCGGGTAATGTTAAACTTTTTTTCAAGTGCTCCCACATCGCACATGTAGATTGCATTCACTTTAAAACCAAAGAGCTGAATCTGAAGCCAAAAAGCCACAGCTTCAAGGATAATCCTTAAGAAAACAGAGAAGATATAAAATCCAGCGTAGAATGACTTTTGGAGGATATCTTCCTGTTTGATGCTCTTACACGCAGCATAAAGGTGAAAAAATGCTCCAGGTACCAGTACAATCACCAGCTGTAATGCCCAAAATACCTAAAATGTAGCAGAAACGTAGTTGTCAGATCATTTACAACTATATTGGGACAGCTAAAATCCACATATATTGGAACGCTTTGCAAGTCTGTTTTTAATACATATCAAATGTATAAACATTTAGATGATAATAAAGGTAAAAAGCACTGCTATGTTTTTCTTTGAAAAGTTTGGTTGGTTTCAGAAATTTGAAGCTTGGTTTTAGGAATTACAGAAAGCACAACTCCATACACTTAGACAGAGATGAAAGCTTATTAAAAAGAAAATGTTAATGAAAAAGTTAAGTGATAATTAGCCCAATTAGTTACCATTTCTTATATGGAACAATTATGTTTAATTCTTGCAGTTTATCTTCTTAACACTGGACCTCTATAATAAAAAAAAAAAAGAGAGTTACCTGTGGAGTTATAGGCCTGAACTGGTTGTAACAGAAAAGATTGACCTCTCTCTTGTCTGGGTCACAGCTGAAATGCAAGGCCTCGTTTCCATAAACAGCAAAGCCCAAAACGCCAAGGAAAAACAGGCGGACCGAGCCAAAGAAAAGTGTGTGGAATTGGCCAATTACCGTTGGTGGCCTGAGCTGCAAATCACAGGGTTATTCAACATGAAAACAGAAAATGAACAGCGTTATTGTCGGAGGCAAACTTGCTCTTTTCGTTATCCAAAATACTTATTTTACTCTACTTGCTTTAAAAGGAGTTTGCCGATGAAGGCTACAGTAGCTTTCTAACAAAATAATGGCTTAGAACACTTTATTGTTGCTGCTAATTTTATATAAACATCCGTTTGTCTAGCACTTAGCGGTTAATTTGTTTCAGGGCCTTTATCTGTATTCTGCAGGTGCCGAATGCGCCAGAGGGAGCCGAGCGCTTCGCCCGAAAGCTCCGTGAGTTTCGCTGTTGCATCGATCTGCGCGGTGTCAGGTGACGGCACGACAAGAACGGCTGTGCCAGCAACGAGCCGAACGATGCGTGCAAATTAAATTTCAGCTTCCCCACAGGGGCATTTCTAGCACCCAGGCGGGCGTTTTTCGGTGGGAGTCGCCGGGGAGCCCTGCTGCGGAGCGGACGGGTGAAGACAGACACCCGGCACCGCTGCTCCGTGCTCAGGGCACGGCTCGGTGCGCGGACCCCTCCTGGTGTGGGGCCGGACTCCTCGCCCCCGGCGCCGGCCCCGTGTCCCCTCCCCGCGTACTCACACATCCCTCCGAGAAGCTCCGCATGTAGTTGGGTGACATGTCTGGGGCAGGCGACGGAGACACCCCCGGCCCCGGTGGGACCAGCCCCTGCCCCGGCTCGCTCCGCCCTTTGTCCCCGGGCGGGCAGGGAGCGGGCGAAGCGGTAGGGGAGCCACCGGCGCCGGGCGGTAATCCCCAGGCCGCACCGTCAGCAGCGCCGGCCGCCGCTGCCCGGTGCTCCCCTGCCCCGCTGCCTTACGCTTGCCTTTCACCCCCGCCTCGGGGTACCCGCAGCACCCACCGCCGCCTCAGCCCGGCCCCGGCAGCGGGGCTTCCCCCGCCCCGGTCCCGGTCTCGGCCCTGGCGGGGGCTACGCAGCGGCAGCAGCCCCGGCGCAGCGCTCTCGGGGCTGCCGCCGGCGGAAGGAGGAGGGACCCTGCGGGGCAGGTTAAATTAAACTCCTTTTAATAGTTTGATATCTAATATTAAACTTTCGTTTAATAACTTCTTTTTAACCGAGTCCAATAAAAAGTAGGAATGCAACCGAACTCGGTAGGTCCAAGATTCTGAACTCAAAGAAATAACAGCAATTGAATTAAAACAAATAGCATTAACCATTCCAATATTGCTACAAATAACTTAATGGCAATCATTGCTATTAATAATTTGCCAGTGCGCTCTGTATGCGCAGTTGAAAGAACGCCAGAAGAGCGATGGGTGCGAGCTCACGCATGCACTAGACACTCCTGCTGGTAAACAGGTCCAGGGAAGTTCCTCAGCATATTAATTTGGACCTAATCATGTGAGAAGATGGAGAGAGGAAGGATGGAGATGGGAAACCAGAGGAGGGGAAAGAGGTAGCTTGTCATTCAGTCACTTATTCAGTGGCCCAAAGAGGATGCACAGGAAAGTGAAATCCAGCCACTAAACCCAAAGGGGGCATTTAATCTTTTATATCTAGACTAATGAGAAGTCCTCCTTCCTAATTGGTTGCAGTGTGACTTCAAGGTGATGTAAAAAAGTGTTGCTCCCTCTGTGATAAATGGTAGGAGGAGGAAAGAGATGGGAATCTGGGTTCATTTTATGTGTGGGTTTGTCTGCTGTGGCTCTAGAAGGCACCACAGTGACTGTGGCAGGATTAGCGTAACTGTTGTGAGACGTTGCAACACCCTCTGTAAAGGGAACCTGCCCTGCTTTTGCTGAAGTAGCTAGATTATGAAGAAGGTGAAAAGTGCTTCAGTAAGTGTGATTTACTAAAGCTCCTTTTTCAGGCAGTTAAATGTCTATTTATCTCCTGGAGGACTGTAAAAGTTGTGTTAGCAATGAGATTGGGTTTCTAAACTTTTTTTCAGTGCAGTCTGCTGCTCTGCTGCTTAGAGAAAATGCTGAAGTTTGTATATATTGAATGAACTAAAAGCAATAATATCTCACAGTGGTATGTGATCTGCAATAAAATACTGTGGTTCTCAGGATGTGTGGTTAACCTTCACAAAAATGGAGTAATTGTGATTGCAGTGAATTGTTTTTCTTCTGCTCATAATACATATGGAACTTAATTATAATCCAAAAACAATTGTTAATGTTCTCACAATACCATAAAATTACAAAATTAGCTCAGCATGCTGGACAGATGTTCAATATTTTAATCGTTTAAATATTTTAAAATGTGAATTGCTATTGAAAACCTACTGTTGAGTGTACTTCAAAGAATACTTGTATTGATATTTCTTAAAATCTCTTTAAAGAGCAATGTTTAAAAAAACAATAATGGGAAAACTGAAAAGCTCCTAGTTTCTAACCTGAGGAAGGTCTTCGAATGCTTTCTATGATGCTTGGTATAGTAGTGATTAATTTCACATTAATCAATGAACATAAATCCACAATAATAATCCAGTTTGGACAGGAAGCATTTGATTTTGCTATAGCTAGAAACAATATTTAAGAATACATTTTAGGTAAAAAGCTGCACTATACAAATGCTACTTCATATCTTTTTGTTGTTAGGTGGAGATAACATTACTTACTTGACTGGATCGTCTAATCTAAGGCAATCAAATCATTCTCTATACAACCTCAGTTAACATTATGGAAACTTGAATTTCTGTCCTGTGATAAAGATGCTAAAAGAAGAGTTATCTAGCAAGGCTCTGCTTTAGTTCTGAGAATACATAAGGAATACAGCTGCACTGAAATAAAAAAAATGAATTCTGGAGAAGTTGTTGAATACAGCCAATACAAGCCCTGTGGGTATCTGTGCTCTTAACTCCACTGAATGTGATGAATGGGCCCACAATAAAACTGTCAGTTTCTTTGAAGTGGCTCAAATGTTGTCATGTGAGCTGAAGTATAGGAAGCCCATTATCTTCGCACTAGAAGGAACAATGTTTTTCTTTTGTCGTGTGTGTTCAATAATGTGCTTTGTAACACCACATCAAGGGAATGACTTGAGATGGGAGTAGAGTAAGCTGGCATTGTGCAGTCCTTTTGAATACAGCCTGCTAAGGCAGCTCAAGCCCTTTCTTGGGACTTTCTTGACAGAAAATCATTATTTGCCATGGATCTGCAGAAAGGCTGTCTGTTGATTGTCTGTCATGCACAAATGGGATGGAAGATACTGATACCACGCTTGTTTCTAAAGTAAGCCCTAAGCTTGGATTTTTGCTCAGGATTGCAATTCAGCAGTGTGCTCTTTAACCTTTTAAAGAGTTAAGTCCTACTGAATAGTCACAGTTAAACAAATGGAAACAAAATGTGTGCATAAAGCTGCACTTGTGCTTAGGTTCCCCACATTGAAGCTTAAGCCCAGTGGAAGTCTTTACTAGCTGCAGACTAGTGCCTCCATTGCAATTCAGACCTGAGATGGGCAGGAGGCTTAAGAAGCAGGTGGCTTAAGAAGCAGGTGGCTTCCTCAGATCCTGCTGACTGACTGCTGGTTTGTGTTTAGCACAAAGAGTAGTGGGCAGGAGGTAAAGTTTGGGAGGTGAGAAGGACTAAATAAACTAAACAGAATCTGAGTTTATTACACAGGGGTATGGGCTCAGCCACACGCTCAGACTGATATGTGTCATACATAAAGCTTCTTCATCACTTTTTTTTTTTTAAATCAATGCAAAATCTGTTTAATCTAAAAAGCATGTTTTGAAAAATTAAGAAATAGGCATGATGAATCACTCCAGCTTTCTCTTCTGCAGTCACCATGCCCAATCATGCAGACCCAGCAAAGAGGAATTTCCATATTGGTGTTTGTTGCAGGCAGTAGTCCAAGGATCACTCCTGCTTGCAGGACATCGTACTCCTTCCAAGGACATAGTACTGCCAGCAGACACAACTCAGCTCTGACCACAGAATGTAGCTACTTATTCTGTTATCCGGAGTCCTGAAGGGGAAAGGGCTGCGTGGCACACATCTGTCCTGGTTTGAGTTAGAACCAAAACAGTTCTGTTCAGAGACTTCTCAGCTGAGTCTCTGCTAACTAACTGCACTTTCTGAAGCTAACAGCATGTTTTCGCAGACAGTGTCTGCTTCTAGAAGTGATAACACTTGATGTTTAGAGTTACTTTCAAGGATTGGTGTGCAGACCAAGGCCACTGCTAGATCTTGTGTACCACATTGGGGGTGCAGAAAGTGAAAGGCTGCATCTGTGGGGAGGAGTGGCCAGGACAGGTGACCCTAAATTGACCAGTGATGTATTCCATCCCATATACGTCATATTCAGTATAAAGTTGAGGGATCATGAGAGTCTTGACCTTCCTCCTCTTCCCTTCGGGATCCTTGGGCCTTCCTTTTACCTTCGGTGGACACTACCCTTCCCTTTGGCCTTCGCTTCTCGGTCCTGCCCTCTATTCCTGCATTCCTGAACCCAGCTCCTGAACCTGGTTCCCATCAGCTGCTGAGCCCGGTTTGGGCCTTTGTCAGTGCCTGCTCTACAGCCTCAGTGGTGAAGGTGACGTAATTGCCATCAGGGGGAGGTTGGGTTGGATACTCATTTTGTATACATTTTTATATATTCCCCTTTATTATCATTACCTCTTTAAATCTGTTTTAGTTTTCCTTTCTAATCCAGAAGCCCCTCTCTCTCTCATTCCCTTCCTCTCCCATTTGGGAGGGGGCCGTAAGTCTCTCTCCCCCTTATCCTCTTTCTCTTCCTCTATTTGGGGCAGGTGGAAAGAGGGGTTAACAGAGAGCGTCTGTTTGTAGGTGGATTGGATATAAACCTCAACATCATCTAACATCTTTTCTAATAGTTAGCTGCTTCTTAGAACTGATCCCTGAGCAGCCATAGTTGAACTCAGCATTTCTCTTTAAAACATAACTAGTTTGCTAACTTACGCCATTTATGATATTCTCTACACAAATCCACAACTATTCTTCTTTTTAGAGTAAATCTTCTTGTATTCATTTCTCTCAGGAATGCACAGGCATTGTCTATGAGATGATTAACTTTCAGCACTATTTTACTACTAAAAGAGTTGTAGAGGTTTGGTGGTAAGATGTCTAACCTAAGGATTTGAAGTCTGGCCTTAGATATATGGCCTTAGAAGCTGAATGTTTGCTGCCCTTCGAGGGTCTGCAACATGGAGTGTTCATACCCAGGTAGAGAGCCCTTGTCTCCATCCTCTCCTTTCTCCAACTCTGCCTTCTCTTCCCAGCTGCTCTTTGGTCTCACTTCCAGCTACCCACACAGTAGGAAACCCTGCTATCTATTCTGAAACCTACCAACAGGGGAAGTGATCTGTTTCTATATCCTCTTGTCCTTTAAGTAAAGCCCCATATTCAAGAAGCAGAGAGGTGATGAAAGTCTCTGCCAAAAAAACCCTTCACTAAATAAAGAAGTCTGTATTCAAGTAACAAGAAAGAAGACGTGACTTACTTAAGGTTATTATTACTTAATATGTTCATCTACCTGTCTGGGAGAAATCACTTTCTGCTACAATGCATGTCCACTTTTTCCAATTGTATCTGCAAGTCTAATGCATGATACCACAAACACTTCTCTAAGGTTTGGTTCCTAATACTCAGCACTTAAAATCAAATAGTATTTGTTTCTCATTTGTTGCCTTATTTCTTTTTAATGCATGACTTCAAACGTGATCACTTCCAGGGCTGTGTTTGAACACAGTTCTTATTTAGTTTGCAAACATGCATACTTAAACGCTGATACTGTAGGGAGTTTTGGTGGCAGATATGCTTGACTCTTCATGGGACTGTGCAAAGTTTGTTGTGATGTGCAAGTCTGAGATTAGCCCTGGAATTATCAAGCACCTTGAGCTGCACAAACACGTGCAAGGAGCCTTTTCCCCTGTTAGAACAGTTCTTGGTAGAGGACATTTGTGAGATGCGTGGAGTTCCTCATTCCCACGCTAACTGATTTTGCATCCCTACATTTGGGAATTACTGATGAAGCAGATTTGCCTTCAACATTTCCAAGCTGTTGCCGTTCCTGCCTCGTGGTGTTGCACTTCCAGATATGCTCCATCTGCTCTGGCTGATTTCAGCCTGTGCACAGATTCTTTCCCTCTAAGGAGACTTACCTGTGGCACGCTCTGCTTTGCTCTTGTTCCAAGTACTGTGTCTCACCTGCACAATCAGTTTTTCTCTAGACTATAATCTGAAACATCACCTAAAGAGTAGGACAGATTCTTTTGTTTGAAAAGAGAATGATGAACAGTTTGTATGTGGGATCTGAATTCTGGCTGGTTTATGTCAGGGTCTGTGGATCTTTTCCCTCTCCTTTTTGCCCCTGCAGGAAATTATATTCATGTTGTTTGAGTATATTCCCTTGTCTTTACACAGACATCTGTTGAATAATATTAGAAGCATAATCTAACTTTCTGTTTCCTTTGAGCTGGAGACACTGACAGTCTCCAAAGATTATTTCCTTGATGTTCAGAGTTCTGAAAATATAGAGTAGATAAAATCAAGTACTGGTAAAAATCATGAATGTAAATTCCACTGAATATGTTCCTATTCCTCAACCACAGGAATTCCATCCTGTGGACTAAAGGACAGGTAAAACTTACTAGGATAGAACAAATTCTCCTGGAGGTAAGCAGTAGGAGTGGTGGTGTTGTGCAACAAAAAGCAAGGGGTCTTACCTCTCTCCGTGCGAACTGCAAGAAGTATATGCCAATAGAAGCTTTTAAAGTGTTCTTCTGTTGATATTCATGCAAAAGGACTCAGCTTCCTGTTACCCCAGATAAATCAGTGTTAAAGACATGCTGACTTTAAATTCCTCCCCCAATGAGAATCACATTGGTTGTTCACATATAAATGTGTTTTCAAATAAATTAACGAAAGGACTATACTCTGGGGTCACAGTGTTAAAGACACATATTGGACCCAGCCAGTGGGAACCAAAAAGACAGATTTGGACTGTTTGCAGGAACCTGAATATTGATCATCTTAGAAAAGTTCATGCATGCTCAGCAAAGTAGAGGGTCCCAGCAATTGTGATAATTACCCAAGCTGACAGTAAGGCTGCCTCAAAGGGAGCGTAGCTGAATTTAACATCGTGTGGAGGAAACTTGATCAGTAACAAGAGCCACTTCCAGAGCAGCTCTGTGACAATTCCTATCAGCTGCCTAGTGCTAAAGGTGATATCTTTATCCTGATGGTTTCTGAGGACTACCACTGGCTGGGTTTTCTAATAAACTAATCAGCATTATATGAATTGGTATTTTACACAACTGTAACACATTTATAAATTCAGGGAAGTGAGGAGAGTTACAATCAATAGGTAGAGAAAGGTGTAACTTTTAAGAAGCGATTCCAGGCTATATATTACTGCATGTGATGTGCTTTGCTTTTGGTACTTCAGTGGTCAAACTTTTCTCCCACTTCACAAGTCCTCCATGCATCCATTTGCTTTCTCCACACATCTCTCATAGAGCTTCAAGAGAACAGTTTTAATAATATGAACAAGCAAGTTCACTGCAAGCTCATATAGCCTCCCATTTGAGAAGGGCAAAGGAAAGAATCCTATTGCAGAGTATGTTACTGACAAATGCTGCTATTCCTCTGCCTTAGCTCTTTATCTCGAAAACTTCAGTCCAGTGGATCTGTCTCTCTTTCAGCATAATTGCACTGTTACTTACATTCATGGCTTCTGCTGGAAACAGAAAGAGCTGTTTGGAAAGCCTATATGTAGAAAGACACTAGGAAAAAAAAGATATTGCTTCACTGAAAAGCAAGAAACACAAGGTACAAATGCTACACTTTGAAGAGGCAAATACCGTTCATTTTTCACTGTGTTAAACCACTTGCCTTGTAAGTCATGGATAAAACACATCATCTGTCCTCATTTCCACAGTCAAGACTAATGTGAAATGCAGCTTCGCAAATTAAACCCTAAAACTTTAACGGCAGTTCGTGTCTTTGAGTGGAAACTATTCAGAACCTACAGCTGGATGACAGGAATAAAATTTCTTCATCTCCAAGTCCTCCACTCCCCGTCACCCTGCATTGCAAAGCGCCGTGGTGGTTTCACCTGAGTGAGATGCTGGATGACAGGTTTCCCAGAGGTGATCCCTCCTCCCGCCCGACGTGGAGGACAGCCGTGGTTTGCCGGGAAGTGCCTCTCGGAGGTCTGCCTGCGGAGGGCAGGGACGGGGGAGAGGTCCCCTCGCCCTCTGTTCCCTCCTAGCCGCCTCCATCGCGCTCGGCGGCTGGGATCCCGAGGGACGGCGACGACGACGACGACGACGGCGGCGGCTTCAGAATCCGCGTCTCTCCTCCGCGCACGATCCACCTCCGCGCCTCGGGGCTGGGGCGAGGGCACAGCCGCTCGCTGGGGGAGAGGCGGGGCGGCTCCTCCCAGCAGCAGGTATAAATCGGGGCTGCGGAATCGGGAGCGGGCTTGGTCTGCGCCTCGCCCCGGGCCCCGACTCCGCCGCCCGCCGCCGCGGGGCGAGCAGCACCGGCGCCGCTGGACAGCGCCGGCTGCTCCGCCGACCCGGCCCCGTGGGGCGACCGCCGCGGTCCCGGGTCAGCCTCGGAAGCTGCTGTCCTCATGGCGGTCGCTGCCACAGGGGCTCAAGATCTCGCCCTCCTGCCCGCCCGGGAGAGACCTTGTCTAAAGACCTGAAAGGCGGCGGCACAGGATTTTGTACCTTCCCCCTACCACCACCACCGCCCCTGCGGACGTGCTTCCCCTGCGTGTCTGAGGGAAGAAAACTCGGCAGAGGAAAAGGGGGAGGAAGAAAGGCAGGACGGACGGGGGAAAAAGTTGACTGACTTGCAGAGAGGTGAAGCTTTCCAGTGGCTCCTACTGGATACCTCCAGTCTGGCCGGAGGTGGAGGATGGAGACAGAACTGCCACCGGCACTGACAGCAATGCCCCTCGGGGGGAATGGGAGCAACCAGCTGGTGACAGAGACAGCCCTGCTTCCCCCGGAGCAGGGCACAGCCATGTTCATTGCCCGCTGCGTGATCCCTTCGCTTTACCTGCTCATCATCACTGTGGGCTTGCTGGGCAACATCACCCTCATGAAGATCTTCATCTCCAACAGTGCCATGAGGAGTGTGCCTAACATCTTCATTTCCAGCCTCGCTGCTGGTGACTTGCTGCTGCTAGTGACCTGTGTGCCTGTGGATGCCTCCCGGTATTTCTCTGAGGAGTGGCTTTTTGGGGATGTGGGCTGCAAGCTCATCCCTGCCATCCAGCTCACCTCTGTTGGTGTGTCTGTCTTCACCCTCACCGCACTCAGTGCTGACAGGTAGGAAAGCTGGGCTGCCCCTTCTCAGCTCTCTGCAGCTTGGGATAAGGCTAGCCGAAGCTGGCATGAAAGTTAAAGCATCCTTCTGATATAAGGTATCCTGGGTTTGCAATCCAACTTGTGAGGTGCCCATGCTTCTTCTTCCCTCACTGAATGATGGCAAGTCTGGTACTAACTTAAGTTAAATGGTTTCTGGAAATGAGTGTACCTGGGCCTCCAGCATCCAGGGTGCCAGCTCCAAGAACTGGGTTTAGTCCTGTCTTCTGCACCTCTGGGATAGTCCTGTAACATTTCTTGTTCATTAGAAGATTTTAGACGCTAAATATGACCTATGCCAAGCCACAGTGCTATTATGTCAACAGGCAGTGAGCGGCTTAGACTAAGTCATTAAGGTATTTTTAACCAGTTTGTTTCTTTCTGCTGAGAAAGTGTGTGTGTGTGCATGTGTTTGTGCCCCACTAGAAGAGCAGGTTACCAGAGGCGAGTGCCAGTACTAGTTCCGGCTCTAAGAATTCAAAGGCACCAAACTGTTCCATTGTGATTGTTGGTCTTAAACTTTTGTTTAAACTATTAATTTTAGGCTTCTTCTAAACTTATAGAAAAGGGGTGGGAGGAAAGAAAAAAAGAAAGTCCCCCCAGACATACTAGAAAGCAACACTTCCATTTCCAGTACTTGTCAAATCAGGAAGAAACAAAGAGGTGTACAAGTTTTTCCTTCCACTTACCATAAATGGGTACTTAAGGGATTTATAACAACTGGGTGGCTGTTGGACTGTGCTCTGAAAAACAAAATAGTGCAGTATAATTGGCAACCTGAAATTATGTTAAATTATCTTTCTTCCTTTAGCTAAGCAATTATTTTATTTTTTTTTTATAGCCAGAAGTGAAAATGTTTAATTCCTTCTCCATAGGAATTACCCCATTTTATTTTTCTGGATTTTAAGATGAACTAATGTGCTACACTGGTACATGATGTAAAGGCTTGAGTTTAGTAATGTATCTTCACACTTACAAGAATGTTTCTTTAAAACTTTTAATAATGTTTTATAGAATATAATTGTAATGCATTTCTCTTTTGTTAGCCAATTCAGTAAATTTGATTCCACCTGAGGGTAAACTCCAGTGATCATCATTTTCCGTGGTGTTTGAAACAGGACCCAAAATGCTTGTCTATAAAGACTTTGTAACTTATGAAAATGTACTATATTTTGGAGGAAGAGCTTGCAAAATATATCTTAAAGTGAACACCTGTAACTCTGAATACCTTAGTTAAAGAGTGTGACAAAAACTCACTGGAGAGCCAAGCAAAACTTGTCATTTTCTTTCTGATGTATTTCCACTGTTTAGAAGTATGATTGTGGTATCTTATTTGAAAAGGGAAGAACTTATTTGCAGAGGAGATCATCTCTCTAGTGAAATATAATGTGAAGGAATGCTGGTGGTTTAGTGTTTAAGGATTCGTTCATTTACTTTTTATATAGCTTTGAAGCATTCATTACTTTTCCATATATTTTTATATCCTTCTTTTATTATCAGTAAAGATTCAAGAGATAATAATAATGCTGAATCTGTTTATACTGAATGCATTTAGAATTACACATCCTAGGAAACAGCTGCAGATGGTGTGCTGTGACCATATAAGCTCATAATAAATGCATTCCTCCAGAATTTTGGAGCCTACAATAGGTACAAATATTAGAAATGGCTATACTAAGAATTTAACAACTCTTTCTTTAACTTCTGCAGTTACATTTTCAGTTACTGAGAACAAAAAAATTTCTTTTTCAGTCAGAAAACCAGCCACTGACTTCAGAGACCAGTGTCTTATCTCCTAGGGGCCCAAGTCATCTCTAAGTGAAGGTGGTTGGACTCTAAATGGAGTTTGGGTTGGACTCAGGTCCTACTTTTTTGTATGACATTTGTGTTGAACTAAAGGGGAGGCACTGCTGTGGAGGGGTTTTTGTCACACTAATCTGTAGCCAGAGACTAACATATGTCATCTTGACTAAATCAGTTATGGAAGATTATGTCAGCAGTCAGGAGTGGTGGCAGCATCCTGCACCTCGTCTGCCGAGAAGGCAAGGCCTGGCTGGGGACAGTAATTTCTCAAGATAAACAAATCTAGCATAGGATGTTAGGAATTTGGAAGTAGTGGTATCACTAAACAGGCTCTTTTATAATCCAGTACATATTTGGTCTAGTATAAAATATCTTCTCAGTGACCTCTTTGTTCACAGATAATGCTCAAAGTACATTTTAATATATGATTATTAAAGACTTTCCTGGTGTTTACTCCCTATTGGCACAGGACTATATAGAACTCCAGACATTAATCAATGTCTAAGAAACACTAAGGAATAGATTTAGAAACATTTAGGGTTCTTTACAGTGTGCCTGTGTGCATTAGGATAAGGGGGGTTGTCTTGGTTTCCACAGTGTAATTAGGACTTATTGTTCATGTGGAAATTCTGCGTGGCAAATTACATGTATATGATACATTTAACAACGGTGGCTACAGAAGCAATAAATTCTGAGCAATCATTACCTACAAATTGAAGCTGTAAGGAAGAAAAAATAGTACTCATTGCATATATATCTTTTTTGACTTTGCTTTATTTCATATGGCTTTTTGTCACAGAAGTCCCTCTCAGCATCACTAGTGCTTTCAGTGTGACAAATGTGCACACTTCTGTCTGGAAGTTTCACTATCTAGTACTGAGATTATTTGGGGTTTGGTTTGTTGGATGTTGTTGTTGTTTACTACAAGCATGATATGTAATTTGTAACAGTGCTTCCCGGATTCCTTAGAGCACACTTGCAGATTGAGATCAGCAGCACTCAGCAGATCTGCCCAAGGTTACCCATCCCCATCCCAAGAATAGCAGATGGTCCCATCAAACAGCCCTTCCCACCCTTGAGCTCCTATGGGTTTGGCTGTCAGGTGTGGGCAGTGGTGCCCTGATGCAGCCTCACATATTTTGGGGCAGAGGGGGTGAAAGGTTATCAGCAGTGGTGGAGATAGTAGCAGTGGTGGAGATAGTGGCGGTGGAGACAGGCAGTGGTGGTGCAGTGTGTCGGCATCAGAGGAGGGTGCAATCTCTCTCTCCTCTGGGGTCCAGAGGACAGCACAGGAGCAGTGCTGCTGAGCCAGCTGTCCCCTATTACTGTCCATACAGGGGATGTGCAGGGACATCACCTCTACCCCTCATAGCTGCTGCTACTATTGATTCTACTTTATTGTGGAGAAACCAGATCACCTCTAGTAATATTTATATTCCTCAGGTTTAAACAAACAAACAAACAACAACAACAAAAAACAGAGAGTGGATTACAGAAAGAAAAATCCTAATAATTACAGTGGATGACAAATCAAAAAAAGGAAGGGGATTGAGGGACAAAAATGTACATAGGTAAGCAAAGGGACCATATGGAAAAGACCTCCAGTAGTACTCAGCACACCCTGAAAGTGCCCACGGAGCTGGTGCGTGATGGCCAGAGGTGCACTTCTTAGAGATGCGGATGACAACGAAATAAAAATAAGGTCCCTGTCTAGTTTGCTTTTCCAGGAGCCATGGACTGCAGTTTTGGCCAGAGCTAATGGAAGTCCCAGTTCTTGATGTGGTCTTAGATAAGGAGGAGAGATTAGAAGTGTAGCCAGAGGGACTACATCATGGCACATATGAATAAAAATTGTACTAGCATCTCCTCATTGCAAAAAGGACAGAAGCTAGGGATGAGCTATGCCTTACTTGAACCATCCCATGAACTTGTTCACTGCTTCAGGGAGTGTTTTTCCAATTTACATCCATGGTGGGCCATGCAGTTAGCCTGGAGTGCAAACTGGGCCCATGGGGTTCCTCACCCTCTTCTCAGGGTCATTTTGTGCCTGGAAAGTAAAGACCTGGAGCGCAAGTACAGAAAGATGTTTCCAAAATGCCTTTTAGAGCTAAAAGGCTGGATGACAAAAAAGACTCAGTGTGGAGAGGTGGCTGGAGAAACTCAGGGGGCAGCAGACTGAGTGCTACAGTAGGCATCTCTGGCCATCATTGCATTACTGTGTATGCTAATGAAAAGCATTGTACCCAAAACATGCCAAGAGACCTAGCGTGAATAGACTTCAAAAGAATAAATGTCAACTTCTTACAACAGCTTTAGAGTTGTCCCACATAGTCGTTCCTTTTCTCTTTGGCTGTCATTTATGCCTCATTTTTAATGTGATCTGTAAAAACAGGATTAAATTTAATTCTGCTACTTTTTCTAGATGGAATTTTCTTTCTAATGAAGGATTTAAATGTGTTAGCTCAAATACAGTCCCTCTGTACTCTGTTGAAGACAGTGAAGCTGAACAGTGGAGCAACTGGCCCTCCCGCAGTTGAAATATCATCTTTTTTTGTATTCTTTCTAAAAAGTGTGACAGAAAGACACCTTTGATGAGACACATACTTGATTAACCAGGTAACAAAGTTATTCTTCATTAGTCCCATGGCTCCTTACCTATATCTTAATAACAAAGGAGCTTGAAAATTTAAAATCATACTTAAATAACTAAATACAGTGCCTGGCTGAGTTTATTGAAACGTATTCTATAGATTTGAATAGCTAAATATTTGATCCTTTTTGTTTGTTTTAATTTTGAGAGATTACAATCTGTATTTCTAAAAGTGTGAAGGGGCTTGAAAATACAAGTTTAGTATTTATGTGCTGACTTCTAACTACAACTGATGGCAAAAACCATTCTGGCTCAGTTTGAGTGCCTACTATATCCTACTTTTGGGGGACTCAGGAAATGTTTTGAAGACATTCAGAAGTGTGAAAAGGTTCCCTAGTTAGGGACTTTTCATTAGCAAAATCATTCTTAACAAAAATTTCTCTTTACTTTTCTTCAGAATTTATTTAAAGTTTCTTCTTTTGTTATGTCAGCTGCTGATTCAAGCTGAAATATAGTGAATAGTGACCCCTAAAATCCCCATTTCTTATTACATGCAGTAGAGTAGCTGAAGCAGGAAAGTGAACATGATTTCCTTTTGAGCTCTATAGTTGTCATTCAGGGACTGAAAAGCCTTGACAAGGCTCCTTGACTAGGAAAGTAGTATTAGATGACGTCTTGAAAATTACCTATCATTAACCAAAGAATAAAGAAAAAATAATCAAAGGTAAAATGAAAGACTATCTGTACAAGAGAAAAATCAATGCCTTAGCTGTATATTGTAGATGGGAAAACAAAATTGTATGGAACCAGTAGAACTATGAAATCTCTAAGCATATGTCTTGAAACCCTAACACTTGAGCTAAATGTATTGAATGAACTATTTACTGAAGTACTTCAGTAATGATGGAAAATATTCCAGAAAAAAAAAAAGAGCTGGCAACGCCCAACAATGCAGAAGGAATTTTATGTCTGGAGTAGATTACCTATTCTAGGGTAAGTTTCTCCAAGCCAGGCAATTCAAATCAGCTGTTGGAGAAGTTCTTTTTGTGACTATCTTTACACAGCTGAAAATGATTTCTCAGCAAATACCATTTTTCTCTCAAGTTAGGCAAATTTTTCTCAAACTTCATACAGACACACACATATCTGTTGAAGTCCTGCCTCTGTGCATGTGTCCTGTCTGTTCCCTTCAACTCATATGGAAACAGCTTTATCCTGAGGATGGCTGCTAAGGTTTAGGGTCAGGGCTGTCTGCTGAACAGAATTAGTTCTGTTTTAACTGAAACCAGGACAATGGTGAAGTGAGAAATGGCTGTGGTGTATATCTTAGTCAGTGATCAATGCAATACCTGTATTGTGTTGGCAGCAGCCAGCTTTCCTTTGATTAATGCAAATCAGTGTCTGATATCCTTTAATGGGCTGCAACCTAAAACCTGAGAAACTGTTACAAACCCATTTCTCCTGTTTCCTGTTTCTTTGATCAGTTCTGTAAAAGCCTGTGGTTTTTCGTTTGTGTTTTTTTTTTCTCAGACAAAATAGCTGCTAAACAGAAGATCCAGCTGAATTCTTATCAAGCAGGCTTGAACATAAATCTCCACACATTTTTTATTTACCTCTCCCCATAAAATGGTACACAATTCAATTAGATATTACACTGCAATGTGTTTATCTAAATTGGACTCTTGGAATCCTCAAATCTGCATTTAGCAGGTCCTCAGAAATGATGTCAAAGATCAAATATGCTCTACCAATGTTTTCTCTAGGGAAAAGATTTCACATGCTCTCTGATGATAAATTTGTTAGAGAATAAATAATAAATATATTTTATATTTGCGCAGACTGATGGAACTCTCAAACGTCCTTCCCAAAAGGGATACCTTCATTAAATCCTCATTTTAAATAGTTTAATTATAGGACTGGTGTATTTCTCATATGGGTTTTACTGCAGAACCATTCTTCCAGATTATATATTCATGATGCTAAATGCTTTTTATGTGTCTTTATATGTACTAATGAAACAAGACATATGCAATCACAATCCCTAGGTCTAAACATGTACCTCCACTAGTAGCTTCTAAATCCATGGTGATATTCAACCCAATTTGACAGTGTAATTACAAATAGCAAGTAAGTTCTTACAAGTTCATGAAATTTGTGGAAGGTACGAGCGTCATGCCCAGGGCAACCAGGACAATGACTCAAGTTTGCTAACTCCCAGGTCAGGATTAAGGTGAAACGACACCAGGGATCCTTCAATTCACAAAACACAACTTTATTTGCTAACAACAATATTGGTATGATAAGAAAATTACTTCAGGTGCTTGCAACAGTATTGGCATGGTAAGAAAATAACTTGAGGTGCTCATAATAGTATTGGCAAAAAAGCAAATCAGCTGGCCTTGCAATATAACCATTTATGTTAAGAGAAGGGAAAAAAAAGAGTAAAAGAGAGAAGGAATGTAAAAGAAGCTATCACCAGTCCTGGGTCCAGCATTGGTCCAGGTGATCTAGATGTCTGGTTCCTGAGGACACCACCACCTGGGGCTCTGATTTGTGCCCTTATATAGGCAGCCTCTGGGTGGGCATTTGGACCCTTATGTTAAGTAGGTATCATGTGCAGTCTGTGCTTCCACAATCTTCTCGGAAATGGGTTGGTGGGCTGTCCTGCATAGCCTATATCTCTAGAATCTTCTTTTCACCCCAGGGGGCTGTTCCCCCCCTCCCTGAGCTTGTCTTCCTGCTTCTGCAATCCCTGTGTTACCACAAAAGTCGTCCCCTGGATTCAACCCTGACCAAACTTCTATAGTGAATGCTTGAGACATCAACTCTAATTCCACTAGACCATCACAGTGAGGCAAACTACTTTGTTGTCCATTGAAAAGAAGCGTGTTTTGGAATTTAACTTGACACAACTTGTCAGATGTCAGAGAAAATAACCAAGAGAAAAAAAATCAATAGGAACCCTGGCATAATTACATCTGCTGCATATAGATTTACTTGTGTATTTCCAGCTTTGTATGAATGTATGTACAAATAAAATTGTGTGTGTAGGAATTCGAAAGAAATGGATTATTTTGATATGTTGTCATTCTGTCTCATACGATTTTGTTTTGTCCTTCACATGACTATCCCAAATATTATCTCAATTTTTCCAACTACTTTTCATAGTATTTTTTTAACATAGTGTTGTTTGTGCTTTGATTCCAAGTTTATTTGATTGTATGTATTTTAAAGATTGCTATATTAACATTATTTTTTGTGATGTTTTTAATGTTCCTTTTGTTCCCAGTGGTCTGTACTTGTTTTTTCTATCTATATTGATTTTAATGCAAACTAAGAACAGAAGTTGCAAATGAAATTAAACTGGAAACAAGTTAAAGGTGACAGAATGGAGCCTTCTAGATGATAATATTGGATCAAATAAATTAAGTTGCAGCTTTTTGAATTTAGAAATTAGAGATTTGGGGTCTAGATTCTCAAATGATAAAATCTAAGTCTATTCCAGACACATTAATAGAGGTTTGTTTTTAATTCTTCCTGGCTTGTATAATTTCTAAAAATCATCTGACCATTTAATGTTCTCCTCAGTAGTTATCTGCCATGACATCGACTGTTACTGAATTCACTAATGAAATGGAAGGAAATGTTTTGTAATCTAGAATTCCAAATTAATGTTGAAATGAGGTAAACGCTCCAGAAAGGCAATAAAAGCCAAAAGAATACACATACTAAGCTGCCTTGTACTTCCCCATGGGAAATGTTATATTCAGGGGATTATATGACACAGCCCAATAAGAACAAGGTTCTCTCCTCATTGATGAAATGTTAATTTTAAGCCACTGTCTAGAAGGCCTGGGCAATGACTCCCAGACTCCCTGACTGACTGAATGCTCCATTTTGCTCTTGTAGAGGCAGGTACCTGAACTGCCTTTGCCACGGCTGTTTTGTGAAGGCTAATGACTCCAGTGTGCTCCAGCCATTATTTTAACACAACTTCGAGATCATGCTCCTCAGCTTTGCTGTGCTTAGTTTCAAGGTCCTAATGAAGCTTAGATGCAAACTAAGTTGATCTTATCAGGGGAGCTCCTGGCATGCACAACAGGGGAAACAGAGCTACTTGCTGAATTTAAAATTCAAGAAAGAAGGGGCATCAGGCTGGGATAGACCACCAATTTTGTGAGCCTTCTGGGTGGTGTTCTTGGGGCCAGGCACCTAAAAGTGTGTGGTTTTTTTGCTATACATACATGTTCATATGCACACATATATGTGTGTGTATATATCTGTGTGTGTATATATATATATATGCACTAAAACATATTCAATAGTGCCAAAACATAGGGCCGAGGGGTGGAAGTCAACCACTTGTCAAACTGCTAATTAGAGCAGTCTGTAGTGTGGTTTTAACCTGGATCAATCAATATTCTCCTCAACAATTTCCAGCCATGATTCAGGATTAAGCACAATCCCTGGGGCCATTACCAACAGAAGTGTAAACCGCCTAATTTGTTTGGATGTGGTGGTCTTGTATTGGGAGATTGAAGAGTTTAATGAAATGGTCTTGTCTGTCCAGTCAATGCCACTTGGCTGAAGAATAGACTCTGTCACTGTTTGGCTTGCTAATATAGATGTAGCATATGTTTTTGTTAGATTTGGCTCCTGATTGCCTCAACTCGCCTCGCCTTGCCCCTTTCTTATCTTCCTTTCACAGCAGAAACTTATAGAAACTTCAACTCTACTGAAGACTTATTGGTCTATCTCAAGATACATAAAAAGATGTTAATCAGTGACTTGGAATTAACAAATATAAATCTACTAGGGATACTGACATACATTAACTTTTTGGAATAATAGCCAGTGAAACAATTTCCTATTACTGCTCTTGGAAGGAAAATTGAACAAATTACTGATGGTACTTTTAACTAGTGCAGCCATAAGTAAATGGGCTTAGACAAGTAGAACTAAATAGCCAGTTTGCAGACAGTGAGCTAGCATTACAGGGTTTGTAT
>VYZX01011189.1:22837-34039 GCA_013401335.1 Brachypteracias leptosomus | reverse complement strand
ATCAGACATAATAGATTTAGTTGCCCCTAGGAGCATCAATTCATAGCACTACACAATCTGTTTTTTTTTTATTTAATCCTACAATTTTAATCTGTGTACTTCTGGGAGCTGATGTCCACGAAATTTAATGAAATTCTGATCTTGGTTGTGTCAAAGGAATTGTGTGATTGTCTTCTTTTAAATAAGGAATTCACACAAGATATTAGGGACTTAGTGGATTCAGATTTCCCTCTTCTTTGTTCCATTTAAAAAGTATTGCTTAAATAATGGACATCTACAATTTTTTTATTCATCAGTGAAGAAAATGGCTTTATTCTTAATAGCTGCTCTTTAACAGTTTATGACTCCATGATCATTCTTTGCCACATCTTTCAAAATAACTTGAAAAAATGCAAATGAANTTTGGGGGACAATTATTTCCTAGGTTTTCCTAAATGACCTTGTTGTTGAGGAGTGATCGTAATATAATATTTGAGAGGAGTAAAAATTGTTTCTTGCTGTATTCTGGACACTGCACAGTGGAAAAGTAGTAAAGAAAATATTGCTTTGAAGGCAATATAGCTCCACATGTTTAGTAGAAACTAAACCTCATCTATCATCTTTGCAAAAAATCCCCAAGCATGGTCTTCAATGNTAGAACAGTTAATTCTTGAGATGTTCAAAACATCTGGATGTTGAAATTAATAGTGTCTCTTCCAGGTTTTGGTCTTCTTTAGGCCTGTTTTACAATGAAAATATGAAATGTAGAGGCAAGTGAGCTGTATGTATGATACTATTTGTGCAAAAATAAACTAAAAATCATCAAACTGGGCACTACTCAGCCCCTTGCAGAACGATGTCACATCATCCCAACTAATGATTTATCTAGCCTTTGCTGTAGCATCTGCAATGATAGTGCCTTGACCAATTGCCCTTAAGGAGTTTATTTCTGCAACCAATTGATCTTAAAGTTAAGATCTTTTTCTTATTTACTGCCACCACTTTTCAGTTATTTGCTTTTGGTCAATGCCCCCTGTCCTTACCATTTTCTAGACTAAATAAATCCTTTCATTCTTTTATATTTTATTACCCTGAAGGTATTTGAAGAGACTGATCATGTCCCCAGAGTTTCAAGTTTGGTAGATGGCATTAGATCATTTAGTGTACCTTCATATGTTTTATTTTTCTGGTGGCTGTGTTTCACTTTTGCTATTGATTCTTGTATTTCTTTAGTTTGTTCTGTGCAACTCATTATCTGTGAGAAACAGAGTTGCAGATACTGGGCAACAGAACCATGGTTAGGGCATGCTTACCTGCCTAAAGTGGAATAGTAAAAGTGCTTCTGTTAGTGTTGAATGTGGTCGCTGTCCTGGGGGTGCTGGTATCATAAGAGACTGATATGTGGGGGTATGCCACATAGTGTAGTCCCTAAAGAAGGGAGAGGCAAAGAAGAAAAGGAACACTTAAGGCTCCATTTAAACTTTGGGAAATGTTTTGTGACCTTTGCCACAGTCTGCGCTGAGGGATGAAAGCTATCCTGTAGATGGCACAGAGTTATTGAGAAACAGCAAGGGAAAGACTTAGGATGCTCATACTATAAATTGGCAGTCAGTTTTTTGTTTGCAAATTTAGCTGATGTCAGACAATTAAACTCTGTAAACTTTCATCTCTTTTTCAATTCTGTCATGATACTCTTCCATTACAGCTAACTACACATCCAATTTTACACATACCCTTACAGAAAGTCAGGATAATTTCTACCTAGGCTACTTCTAAGGATATAAATTTGAGTCTTTTTGCAGCATATTGCATTTTAACATTCCTTCAGTGATGAGACTTTCACTACTCCTAAAAGTGAATGTGCCTGGAGAAACCAGTCGTATACTTCAGGCTCCTCTCATCTAATAGCTTTGTAGGACGAGATAGGTAAGTTTACACTGCCTTTCTCTGTGTATGTGTGCTGTTATAGACATATTCTCCTTACTTACCATTGGAATATAGACAGTGGTGAAATTCCCTCCAACATGTGTTTTAAATATCAGCTGCAGTTCAATAAAGTAGGCCTTGTTCTTTATGTGCAGGTTTGTTTTGTTGTCTTTCTCAAAGTGTATGCAGCAGAGGTGTTGACCACAATGATGTTGAGTACAAGTGTGAATATTTACATCTCAATGGAAAATAATCTCCAGAATTTCAAGGGAGATTTAAGACTTTCATGGTAGCATTATAAAGAGATCAGGTAGCAGAAATCTGGTATAGGCTGCCACACTTTATAGTGCTGCTTTCACCTTGGATTCATTTTTAGCAATTGGCTGCACCTGCACCCACCTCAAGGGGCTGATACCATGCCAAGTAGTGCAGAATGCACAGCATCAGTCAGGGCTACCTTCTCTCAGACCAGACTCACTGCATCCATGCTACATAGCACACAGTCCTGGCTCTCTGTAATGCGTATATCATCCTAAGGCAAAGCAATCATTTCTTGTGTGCTTTCTCAGTTCAGGGTGTCTGAAATACTCTGAAGGGTATGTTGCAGCCATCAGCATGAGAATTTTAAAGCACAAATGAGGATGTGAAGATGGCCTTTCCTTTCATGTGGCTTGAGGGAAGGCGGGAATGCTTACAACAACCTGTGGGAAGTGAGTTAGAGGACTGTGTAGAGCAAAGGAAGCAAATCTGATGTAGCTGTGTCTGTACAAATGATCCCTGGAGTAAGCTGTCCTCAGAACCGTGCACAGGTTTCCTTTTGGAAATAGTTGGTTTAACCTAGTTATGAATGAACTGAGATTTGTGTAGCAATGGAAATTAGGGAATGAGGACTTGTGAATAAACTGGGCAACAAAGCTATATAGCTTCCATAAAGGCATTTGTTGAATATTGTTATTTCTTCACTCATTATCTCTCACAAAATGGTATTCCATAGTTTTCTCATTTCTAGATTGGGTTGCAGAATATGATTTCACATCTATCAGAATCTTTTACCTTGCAAATAAGACAGCAGTGCATTTCCAATGATATAATGCAGTAATATTTAATGATCAAACAGACTTATTCAAAAGAAGTATCTGTTAGTTTAATAGCAGATGCAAAATTCCAAAGAAAAATAATATATTAAACAAAAAAAATTATCTATGTGTGGGTATGCCTCACTCAGCATTTATTACCCTTTATGGCAGCTCAGACAATTGAAGGTATGATTCTTTCTACTCCAGTATGTCAGGTTGATTCTTCTGAAGAATGTCTATTGTCTACAGAAAAAGCACATATCATTAATACCACCATAGTTCTTGAATTTAATAATATTTTGCATACCATTCCTGTGCTGATTTGAAATCAGTTTGGGGGGTTGGTATTAGAAAAAATTAATTAAGTTGATAATTTCAGAACTGTCCCTTATCAAAACTTTAGCTATTTATTTACATATGGTTTATCTTGAATCATTCGTTTGCTTCCTACTTGTAATCTAATTAAAACTGCAGAACTCTAGTGTGTCAGTTTAAATATAATAATGATCTGTATATATTATTTAAGAATTGTGGGTTTTGCCTGCCAAAAGGAGTACATACTGAGATTTTTGGGTTTCTTGTTGAGATTGTCTGTGGAGAATAGAGATATCTTAAATACGTATTTTCTGTTTCACTAAAAGAACCATACAAAGGGCAAAGTGAATCTTATATTCTCATAATATTTCTAAGTGTGTTTATTTGCACAGTAAATACTCAGTGGCTAAAGAAACTCTCTGTAACATGTATCAGGCATGATAAAAAAGATGAAAATAATAAAACCAAAAGATGACCACAGTCATTCCTATGGGAACCAATTCTCCAAGCTCCAAGGATTGTTCTGATTCATCAAACATACTTGAAGTAAAGGGGTAGGGTCCTGCAGCAGTTGCTCTGTCCAGTATCATTGTAGTACTGTAGATCAAAAGAAAACTTCATGGACAATGCATTGTCAGGGTAACTTCCAACTTGAGACTAGCAGAACAGCACTGTACCTTCTGAAATGGCTATATTTCGAAATTGATATTGAAAATTTCATCTAATGATCAGTTGACTTTTTTGTCTTCAAAGTCTTTGCATCTAGCCATTATGAATTTCATTCCCTACCTCATTGCCCAATAGTACACATATCCATTTTACAAGCCCATCAATGCAATTTCAGTCATAGCCTGTAAATTGGGTATAAATTAAGGATGATGTAGAGTTACATTCCTCAATAGAGAAAGGAGCAGTCAGTGATATTGGTTGAAGGCTTGCTTAGACAACAAAATAAGAATATGTCCTGATATTTAATAACTTACCTTTTTTATTTTTTTCATGGAAAATTACTGAAAAATTAAAATATTTTAAGAATTGTGTGAAATTGTAGGAAATTATTGGAAAGATTGGAAAGGAAAATATTGTTAGGTTCAAAATAGCCCAGTTAAAAATATGCTGTGCTGAGAACTAAATTACTGGGGTTTATTTTTTGTCTACATTCTTCTTTTCCATTCTTTTTCTTCTCACTGAGAGCCATCTTTTCTTCCTCTTCATAGAAACTTCTTGCTTCTACTTCTTGCTAGCTACACAAGTTAAAAGTAATGCCTACTTTAAAGTTTTATACCTTGATTTCAAGATTAACAGATACAATACATTAATTAATAGTATGGATCTCCCCTCTTTGACTTATTTCTTAAAGCCATCTTCAGACACACAAAAAAAGGGTTTGCTCCCTGACTGGAAAGATTTTGTTAAAACCAAAAAGAGTAGAAAAATGATAAGCAATTCTGAACCTTTTAAGTAAATGGTAAAGCTTTGAATTGACATCAGCAAAGACCAGATTGACCATTCCTTCTTTGTGAGATTTGAACAAAGCATGAAGATAACAAGCTACAGGAAACAGGCCAGGTCTGTCTCTTTGGTTGCATTTGTTGCCCATGCGTTCCCACACCCCAGTTGGGAAATTGTGAAGGTAACTGCTATGCTTCCTTAGCCATAAAAAGTCTGTAGTGGAAGTAATTCAGCAGCGCTTTAACACTTGCAAGTGTCTCTCGCTCTCTCTCCTCCCCCTACTGACTTGGAATTTTTATAGGTTCTTCATCGTGACTTGGAATTTGAGCAGATGTGCAGCAAGACAAACACATCATTACTGAATTCTGAGGGATTTTTCACATCAGTGCATTCTAAGCTGCTTAACTAGATGTTTGGTTCTTTTCCTTAAAAAAAAAAGAAGAAAAAATAAAAAAAAAGACAAGAACATGAAGTGTAAGCATAAGAAGTCTGTCATATCTGTACCAATATATCTATCCAGTAAAACTGGAGTTTTATGTGTGCTTTCAAGGGAATTGTAGAGGTTCTACACCCAACAGATAAAACAGTACTGTAAGATAAAAAAAACAAGATGGAAGTCATCTCTGAACAAAGTATTCCATGAACTTAGGAGAGTTACTTCTGTCCTTATCACAAGGTTTAAACACCAAAGGAAATTATAATTACAGAACTGTAAATATACATAGTACTTTAGTCACAAATAGTAAATCAAGGTTACATTCTCCAGTCAATTTTTAATGTATCAAGAGACCTGATTACGAAACTGCCTGTTTCCCCTTCAGCTGACTAAAAGCTGCACAAAAATATCTACTTCCACAGTTCATTCCTTGTCCTAACCTCCTACACAGTCAACTTATCTTAGTGGAAGGAGGAATTCTTTAGAAGATTTCAAACATTTACAAGATAAAGAGTGACATTTACAAGATAATGGGAAATGCATTATATTTGTGTTATTAGAATTATCTCTATTTTTACAGACTTTAATTTGCTTCATTTAAAAATTAATGAAATCATTAAACCTAATCTGCTATCCCTTCAGATTATCCATGACTGATTTTTCAGATAGGCAGTGATGAAGTTGCAACAACAAGCTTGAGGACAATCAAGGGAGACTTCAGGAACTTGTGACAACCGGTTAAGGGATCAGGAGCACAATGGGTAATTGAGGAGTGGACTGGAGGTAGACTGGAGGTTAACAAATGTGACACTCATCTACAAGAAGGGCTGGAAGGAGGATCTAGAGATCTACAGGCATGTCAGTCTGATCTCAATGCTGGGAAAGGTTATGGAGCAGATCATCTTGAGTGCCATCATGCAGCACACATAGGACAAACAGGTGATCATGCCCAGTCAGGATGGGTTTATGACAGGCACATCCTGACTGACTAACCCAATATTTTATGATGCGGTGATCCACTTAGTCAGCGAGGGAAAGGCTGTTGATGTTGTATACTTTGATGTTGTAAAGCCTTTGACATCATTTACCTCAACATTCTCCTGCATAAACTGTCTGCTCCTGGCTNATTCAGCCTGGAGAAAAGGAGGCTGAAGAGATACCTTATTGCTCCCTCGAACTACCTAAAACAAAGGTTGTAGGGAGGTGGATGTTGGTCTTCTCCTCCATGTAAAAAGTGATAGAACAAGAGGAAATGGCTTCAAGTTGTATCACAGGAGGTTTAGGCTGGATATTAGGAAAAGGTTCTTCACTAAAAAGTTTGTCAAGTATTGTAACAGGCTGCCCAGGGAATTGGTGGAGTCGCCAGCCCTGGAGGTATTTAAAAGATGTCATGTTCCGCAACATGGTTTAGTGGTGGACTTGGCAGTGCTAGGTTGATGGTTGAACTTGATGATCTTAAAGGTCTTTTTCAACCTAAATGATTCTATGATTTTATGAAAATAATATATAGTATCTGCTTGGGTCTTAATGTGGGCTAGTATTGTTTTGCTTGGCATGTTTTTTTCTTAACGAGTAAAAATTGAGATATTTACTGTTATAGACATGGACCTAATGGAGTGGGTCCAGAGGATAGCCACAAAAGTGATCAGAGGGATGGAGCACCTTTTCTACGAAGACAAACTGAGAGAGTTGGGGTTGTTCAGTCTGGAGAAGAGAAGGCTCTGAGGAGACCTTATAGCAGCCTTCCAGTACCTGAAAGGGGCCTACAAGAAAGTCGGGGAAGGGACTGTTTACAAGGGCATGTAGTGATATGATGAGGGCTCTGAGCAACTTGACCTAGTCAGAGATGTCCCTGCTGACTTCAGGGAGGTTGAACTAGATGACCTTGAAAGATCCCTTCCAACCCAATGTATTCTATGATTGTATGAATCTGATTCTATGTCATATATTATTTATTATGCCACATAGAATTTGTATTGAATAATTTAATTATTCATGTTGATCTGGTTATTCACTTCATATCACCTGTGAGGTGAATCAGATTTACAAAAATCAGGTACTATATATACTTTCAGGAACCTGCTTTTTTATGGAAAGCTGAAATTCATTTCACTGTGCCTTGTGATTTATGGAATTTTACTTTATGAATGTTAGAATCTTAAAGATCAGAGAAAATCTTGCTGTCCATATTTGAGAAGCGCAGCAGTCATAGCAATTGAATTGGGAGTGAATGGTGCCTGGAAAAGAAAATAGATTTGTTATAGTGAGGCTATAAAAATAGAATGTAAAATCTATTTGGTTATAACATGTTCAATAAAGCCCTGAAGTTAAAAGTATATCTTGAAGTGGTATAGACTAAAATGCCAAAACAAGATGCCAATTTATATAATATGTTCAATGCTGTGCCGAGTTTATAAACATGTTTGCAGAGATTTTCAGTAATTAACAGTGGCATATTCACTAATCTCTTCTTGGCTATTTCAGGTGTATATTCTTTGTATGTAGCTGTCTAAAAGTGCATACCACTATTTCAATCTGTCTGAAAATATAGTGTAGAGGGCCGAAACCTTCCATTAGACATAACTGAGCGACTCCCTTGAAGTCAGTGAGAGTTAAGTGTGAAAGCATTTGAGAGCTGATCAAGCCTAAATGCTCTTCCTTGAAATTCTCAAAGAAATTTAAGGTTAAGTTCTTTCAACTCATTGAGGCTTCAATAGTGTATGATAATGGTAATGTGAGGCTAGGCTTTGTGGGAGTTAGTTGCCTCTTCTAGGAATAATAAAACAAACAAGAAAATCATGTGTCCTGGAATACATGTCTTTGCGCACATAATGACTATTGCAGGAAAGAAGTTTGTATGTTATTTACTTGATATCAAATCGCTGTAATTGGGACAAAGGATGGGAATACAGCTATTTTTACTCCTCCTGTTTTCCACAAAATTGCTTACTGCAGTTGTCCTTCACTTACACCTTCTCATCACACCCACAACACATACCCATTTTATAATGCTTTATTGTTTAATCATTCATTTAACAAAGGTTTTAAGGCATGAAGTTTAATTTATCAGTTGTGTAGGATTCTCCTCCTCCTCCTTTCTTCTTCTTCTCTGGAGTAGGGTTTAGTACTTCTTGTGCAGTGATGTGAAGTAAAAATTGAAGTGTTGTTTTATGTATTTCCTTAGGCTCTCCTTTTAGGTCAAGATTTTTTATTTTTTTTTTTTTTGAAAAAGAGAAACATAATCCTTTAAAATGCTCTATGGTGGAATCCTGTTATCTTTTTTCCTATGAAAGTAAGCCAAATTGTGGTGTATCATGATTACTTTCAGTTTCATTGCTCTTAGAAGTATCTAAAGGACTGTATTCAGATTAATATGAAGTAAAACATGTGCAGTAGGTAAAAAATAGAAGGATATAGAATCTAAACATTAGTTAAAAAAATCTAAATCTTGCATATATACATGCTCTGAATTTCCTGAGGGTTTTTGCTTGTTGATTTTTTGTGTTTTTTAGGTTGCAGGGAAATGACATAATGTGGCAATATATGGAACTGAGGATAAAATCTGCTGGTTTTGAAGTTTCTCATAGGTTTCCAGAAAAAGTAAGAAGAGCAGGTTTATTAGAAATGTGTATGGAACGAAAACTGCTTAGAATTTCCTACAGCATTTCATGACCTTTGTGCTGGTACCCTTGCTTTCAATTTATCATCTAAACATATATTTTTTTCTCATAGCCACCTGTCGAGAAAAAAGATCACAGTAGTTCACTTAAGGTTTGTAAGGGTGTTTTCTCTTTCCAGAGACTATCAACACCTCACTTTATTGTTCAGCTTTTCAAACATAAATTTTGTCTTTCTCTGCTATTCTGTTACATTTCTTCTCACACATTCACACTTACTTGCTTTCTCGAGCTCTCAGTTTTTCAGAATTCAGAAGTGTCTTACCTAAGTTTAGGCATTTAACTATGCAGACCTCAATTTGACTGCAGAAATATGGGTCTACACCAAGCCCTTTCCACTGCTTAGGGAGAGTAACTGAAGACCTCTTAATTTATTTGGCTGAAATAAGGACCTAAAAATAAGTAGTGATTCAGGTTCAGTTGCCCCAAATTTTGTGCATTTCTGCTCCCTATTATATTTTTTAACTGCTGAGTTATGTAGTAAGTGTAATAAGCCAAAAATAGAGTAACACTTTTACTAATGCTTGTAAACTGGATTCTCTATCACATGACCATATATGTACAAAGATATTATTTACATACAAAAAGTGCTGCAGCGTGGATCATACCCATATTATTTCGGACTGTCCCTCTGCAGCAGACTGGCTCTGTCTACTCCACACAGAGTTGAGCTGTGGGTTTCTGTAGAACCCCATCTGGTACTCCTGTCTGA
This sequence comes from Brachypteracias leptosomus, assembly GCA_013401335.1. Taxonomy (NCBI): domain Eukaryota; kingdom Metazoa; phylum Chordata; class Aves; order Coraciiformes; family Brachypteraciidae; genus Brachypteracias; species Brachypteracias leptosomus. The sequence continues at coordinate 24,466 of VYZX01011189.1, read as the reverse complement.
GGCTTTAGTACCAGTTCAAAACATTTTGAACTGATGTGAAAGCTATGTTGCAAATCATCAGAGCAACATTTTTATAGCATGAAACAGGGGAAGCGTGTGTTTCAGATATGGACATATAAAATTCTAAAGAACACCAAGGCTTTTTTAGTTTATCAGTGCTAGCCTGCTGGGATAGTGCCGATAGAGAGCAGAACAGGGTGAATGGATCCAAAACTGCTATAGTAACATCAATGCTAAGTTTTAGGAAGGGTCTCTAACACTAACATCCCTGTGAGCTGTGCTGGGATTGAGTGCTGGTGAGAGCTGGTTAGAATGCTGCAAACAATTCTGCAGTCACGATGGCTAGCGCTCCAGTTTGCTCCATTGTAATTTATTTGACAGTACAAATATACTCTGTATTTGTTTCTTATCTATGCATTCCTATAGTCCTACTGAACAATTGCATCACTGTTGTTATGGCTGATCCAATCTTTGGCATTTAGTTGACTTATTTCTGTGTTCTATATGAAGATATATCTATATATATACACATACACAAACTCAGATAAAACTCTTTTTGCAGTGCTTTCAGATATCTTTCAGTGAACTTAAAAAAATAGCCTCATACTTAGCTTTTAGAACTATATCAGCATCTCTTTACTGTAGTTATTTTTTTTCCCCTTTCTTTTAACATTTCTTCCAGCAACTCCACAAACTTTTGAAGTATTTGCCTAACCCTGGAATATCTGTTTGCACTGTTTCCTGACTTCGTTCATAAGGTTTTATAAACCATAAAACAGATACTTTATAAAGCATAAACCAAACTACTGTACTGGGTTTATCTTGGCAAAAACAGCCTTAATGCTCTAACAATTTTTCCTTTATAAGCAATGTCCCTATTGCACTGTGGATGCCAAAAGCATCACATGCTTCTTTTTCTTAATCTCTTTAGTAGGGCCTAAATTTTAGTTGTGATTTATAGCTTCTCAGTAACTAGTTTCTAGTTTGATACTCAGCAGTATCATAGTCCTCAAGTTGCTGACCTGCTCAGCAAGCAGTTTAGGGGAAAATTGTGTCACCTGGCTGGTTTCCAAGTGTGCCTGGACCTCCATTATTCTGGAACTCCAGGATTCAATTATTTCAAACCAAAGCAGCTTATCCAGAAAACTGAAATAATAATTAAAAAGAAATAAAAAAATGAGGAAGTGAATCTGAAAAGAGCAACCATAGTGAACCCTCAAATACGTTGACCAGTATTTGAAGTACTGTCTAATGGGTCATCAATACAGCTTTTATGCCTTCTATCTTTATATGGTGTCATCCACATCAAAGCTGACTCAAAGGAAAATGAAACATGAAGGTTATCTTTGAAATGCTGACTGTGCCATTCAAAGTTTTGACCATTTTTTTTTCTTAAGTATTAATCTTAGAATCATAGAATGATAGAATGCATTGGGTTGGAAGGGATCTTCCAAGGTCATCTAGTCCAACCTTCGTGCTGTCAGCAGGGACATCTCTAACTAGAACAAGTTGCTCAGAGCCCCATCAAGCCTAGCCTTGAAAATCTCCAGGGATGGGGCCTCCAACACCTCTCTGGGTAACTTGTTCCAGTGTACCATCACCGACATAGTAAAGAACCTCTTCCTAATG
>VYZX01011189.1:5304-17880 GCA_013401335.1 Brachypteracias leptosomus | reverse complement strand
TTTTTTTCCTGAAAGCTTATTCATTTATTCTTCAGCAGAAAAAAACCCCAGGTTTCAGCCAAAAAAGTGCATTCAAATTTGTAAACGTCCCTTGTCCTAGAATAGAAAATGTGTGTCAGTCAGTAACCAGAAATTGGCACTGATGGGCAGTACAGGCAGCTCATTGGTATCACAGTGACTCAGGAGATGATTTGCTTTTAAGCAGAGATGCAGCTCAAGACAAATGATTGTACATGTAAGAGAAAAGTGATGATCTGCAAATCAGGCCTGTATTTAGCCAGCCAGTGGCAGCTGGCACTGTCTTCAATGGAATGGATGGACTGGATCATCTGCCAGCTCTGCCTGACGTCACAGGGGAACATGGACTGCCCTGAACAATCAGAGGACAAAATGCTACACCAAGTGGGAGCAGAGAATGATCTTAAAATAAACTTATTATTTCAGCCTACATTTTCTGTTGGTTGGATTTTCATATCAGAAAACAGAAATAAAATTGTATATTCACTTATCTAATATGACTCTCTGCTTTTCTGGGGGGCTCTTAACCATTTCATTATTGTTGAAGGTATTGCAAATAAAATCTAGAGTACGTCATGGTTGAGACCAACCTATGGCAAATTATTATTCTGAAGAACATTTACTCTTTCTCCAATAGTTTTAACTCTTAAGCATATGCACCTGTTTCTCATCTGGCAGAACAGTAATTCAGTAGAGAATATACAAAAACCATTTCCTTCTTTCACTTACAGACTTGTCTTTACCATTCTATTTGTTATCAATTGTTCTGTTTCTGAGCAGATAATGAGTGGGTAATGTCAGAGTGACAAGGATCTGTAAAATTTTAGGATCCAGTGCAGGGGTTTTTATACAAATGGGTAGAACTTTTGGCTAATAAGGAACTTAGTTGACCAGTTGGCAAGTGCCTAGTCAATTGAAAATTATCTACATTTTAATGAAGAATCTGTGTGATTCCTAGAAATGAAATATGCAGTGTTTATTTATACTTTAGAGTGGATATGCCTGACAATTTATGAAATATTAATAATAAATATACATTTACACAAATGGATTATCACATCACAGAACCACAAAAGACATTATCTATATGACTTTTCACATGTGGAATGATTAAAATAAATAAATCTTCAAAGTATGAAAACTAAAAGAGGTTTCACTCAAACATTGAGAATTACTAGGCTTAAAATTTTCAAAGCAACCTGAATCTGATGCAGTTATGTACCTGAGATACTTTTAAAGGTAAGATTTAGTACCTGTGGAGCAAAAAATAGTTCAAGTTCTGTGCTTTAAAGGGAAACATACCTGGCATCCAAAGCAAACAAACAAAAATCTCATGTTTGTTTCTGCACTAGGTTGCTTTTTCTTCTATTGTTTACTCTAACTTGTTTTTTATCTTAAATAAAAAATCAAGGTCTGGTGCCAAATATCTTTAAATTCTCCTAGGCATTTATCTGTATCTAGAATGTGATTTGCATAGATGGATTCATTTACTGGTTAGGGAGGAAAGACTTTCATATAACTCAATTTTTATATCAAAATCATCTTTACATTCCTCCAGTCTTTAATTGTTTGGATTCCATGCTGCTTCTTGATAGGAATGTTCTTTTGCTTCAGTGCTGTAGTTTCATCATGCTGATTTAATTCAGTTACCATTTTCCCAACTTATTTCAGCCAGTGTATTTTTATTATATTACAACTCCTATTTGAATCTAACCTTATTTTGGAAATATGTTATCATCTTGTCTCAACATCATTTCTTCCAAAACTTTTTTTTTGTGGGATTAGATTTTCCATGAAACCATCTGATTTTTGTTTGGGGTTGGGTTGTTTTGGGGGAAAAAGGGGTTGTTCGTTACTTGTTTTGTTTTGTTTTCCAAAATAATACAACCTTTAAAGTAAATAGCACTAACAACATAATGTATTTCATCATAGTTTGCAAAAGGGTTATTTAAAGCTTATTTGCAAACAGTTCTTTGCACCCATGTTATGTACTCAATGCATTAATAGATTTGTCATTTTTACCTCTTTAATAAATTACAATTGTGCTATTATTTTGCCACTATAAGTGTTTCTATTGTATCCTCTAAGCTGAATGGGCTTTGTCTGGTGTCTAGCTTCAGTGCTGAAATAACATTATTTGCTAGTGTTGGTTTCACTAACATCTTAATTAACCTTTTTCATCAACATTATTATGAATTAATGAAGTCTTACTACTTTCTTTAAAACAAAACAATAAAAGTATGAAACAACTTGATCAATTCACATGTTTAAAAGATCAGGCAAGTGTAAAAAGTCTGTTCTATGCATACATATAGATTGAATTATTTAAATGCTTAATAAATATTTATGTATGGTTATTTAATAATAAATCATAAAAAAATATTCAATAAGAAATATATTACTATGAGGTTTTTGTGCTATGTGTCTTCATCACCACATTATCTAATCACTTAATTTAACTCTAATTTATTTCCCACATATGGTTTCACCAGCGTAAAGCAAATTAATCTTATTTAATGTTATAACTTAGTGTTTTATTTCCCTCCTCCTAAGCCTGTATTTTGCATATATCATGAGAGTGAATTACTGGGTTTTGGGGCTGTTGCTTTACTTGGTTCTTTACCTACTTCTAATAGAAAGAGAATAATTGTTTAAATTTTCAAATCTAAAAAATTGTTTTATTTTTATTATTAATAATTTTTACTCTGTTTGTCTGAATCTACTGACAAGACTATCCATTTTCCTCTCATTCCTATTTTTGTTTGTCCATATATCACATTAGCATTATATTTAAGGCATCTGTAAGCAACTATTTTACATGAATTCTCCATATTTTTATATTAGTAGAATCTGTGTCCAAGTGGCTACCACAGACTATCCTTACAGAATTTGTTTTAGCACTCATACATAATACTGGTTGGTGAGCTCCCAGCAAAAAATGGAAATTCCATGAACTTTATGGAAATAGAGGCACCAGAGCATACTTTTGCAGTAATACATTCTCACATACAAAACCAGTATTCTTTGCTTCCCTGGATGCCCCAAGTCAAAATAACCCAATATAATAAAGAAGAGAATGAAGAGATATGGATACTATGACAGAAAGTAAAATACTGTATTAAAAGAGGATCTGTTGAATATCGATATGACTTATATCTAGAAAGCTTAAGAAGCTCTCTAGTTCATACCTAATATAACAAACATGTTTTCTAAATCTCCAGACTAGCTGTGTCCTCTCACAAACAGTTATGCAAATACCATGGGACTTGAAGCAAGAATATTTGTATGCATGCTGGTATCTTATTGGCAAGGCTGGACTCTTAAAATGCATTTCTACACAGTATGTGATGAATTATTCTGCAGATTAATTCTGTTGTTTATAGGTTGCTGTAGGCCACTCATGAAGTCCTGAGCATGGTCATTCAAATACAGAACACTTATAAATTCTGGCTTCAAAGAATACACATAAACTTCTTGCCATGCAACACTAACTTGAAATGCTCAACCTGAATATTAATGTCTGTACCAGGTGTTGTGAAATGTTGGTTTTTTCTTATGAGTGCAATGAAACATATAACTGTAACTGACAATTCTTGTTGACACTGATGTGCTTGTAACACTTACTTTGTTCACATAACAAAAGAGAGATAACAGTAATTTCTGGGTTCAGGACAATTATTAAAATAAACCATAGTGGTAGTTTAAAGAAATCATACATATGGTGAGAATTGTAGGCTCTTGTTGTGGAAGATGATGAAGTTTTGAACTGATCATATCACCTTCCTTTAACACACTTAGATTTTTATTTATTTATTTATTTTAAATGCTATAAATATATGCTCTTCAGTTCTAAAACACTAAGTGCTATGTTTAGTCCAGAGTGATTCCTTCTAAGTAATAGCACTCTGACAAGAATAGAAGTGCTGGGAAATCCTTGATTAAAATGTGAAGATCATGGCCATTACAGAAGGCTTTACTTAAAGTAGGAGTCCCTCTGCATCTGACTGTGGTGCTGCTAAGAGCAGTGAGATTCTGGGGTATCTTGTGCCTGGGAAGGTGAGATGTCTGTGAATTTTAAAAGGACATGCTCCGTGTGCAGCAAGTCAAGATACAATTGAATCAAAGCCTCTGTTAATAGGCTTGGATTTAGGCTTGATCTGTAGATTAGTTTTGAATGAAATTTTATTATAATGTTGATAAAATGTTTTGTTGTCTGATGTGGAGTGCAGTGACAATTTCAAATATAGCTTTAACAAACCTTTTCAGCTCATTTTTTCTAGCCAACTTGTGAATAGTCACATATTTTCTACAAAACAGGGAATACATGAGCAGTAAGATTAGAGATGGAAGCAAACAAACAGGCCATCCAAAAAGCACCTATGCTGCTCTCCCAGCAGGATCTCAATAATGGTATTTGAATTCAGTGATTGAAGCAGTGAGATCTCCTAGCAAGGAACTCATATGCACTTAGTGACTCCCTTTAGAAAGCCATTTGTAATAAATTATTTCATGGCATTCCTTTAATTATGTATGATACCAAATGGTCATTCAACATTCTGATTCATGACTTGATCCACTTAGATAAACACAGCTATGCACTTCAAGGCTTTCAAATGTGCTAGACATTTTTACTTTACTCAAGCCTAGTTTAGAATGTCATACAAACTGCAAGTAGAGGCCAAAACTGATTAGCTAGTTTAAAATCTAAGCCATAACTTAAGACTGTAGCATTGAAAGTATATTTATATTATATATGTGTATATAAAAGTAGCTATACTGTGTTCAGAATAAATTGATTTGAAATAAATATGTAAATATTTTTTATACTCTTTTAAGGTATTTTTTTTACTCCCTCTCTTTAAACATACTTACTTGATTAAATTCTGTACTGTGATTCAAACATAAAATAATACATTCATGATATACTCAATACTGCTAATGTAGCCAGTGAGGTTGAATTTCAGATATTTATCTGCCTCTTGGGAGTTAAACTATGGAGAGCTACCAGGACAATCTTTTGCAGCAGTTAATAAAGCCTTCAGTAAGTTGTAGTCTGTTTTGAAGAAATTCTACATTCAGAATGGAAATGGACCTGCTTGCAAAATTAGAGTGTATCCTGGAATAAACAGTTTTGAGGTGAAGAAACACAATTTTTTTGTTTTGTAGAAAACTAACTAGCAACATTAGAGCCTTCAAATATGACATTGACAATTGAGATGAGCATCTGGTAGCATTTGATAATGGTTTACTACAGGAAATAAGGTAATATATTTTTCCATAATGGTTCACTGCCAACAGTGCTCATTTATGAGTGAAACGAGATGACCATTTATTTTCCCAGTTGGGCAATGTTGCAGATTTGTGTTCTGTTCATTTTGGTGAAGATCTTAAATGTCTGTTAAAGATATATCATTGCAAACTAAATGCATTGCTTTCAGATTCTCTGTGTGACAGCTCCTTGTAATTATGTTTTAATGTCAAACACTTTGCAGATAAATTAATGTAGAAATATATCTGAACATGCAGAATTCAGCTCTCTTCTCATTACTAAAAATGCATGCTTTCTGCATTCAAAGGGTAGAAACATAAATTTTCTGGTGTATGCTGGAGGAAATCTGTGAATTATTTTCTTTTAACAATGTAAAAATCAGCTTAAAGCTGATACATATGCAATTAAAACACAGCCTTTGTTTCTGCCACCTCTGAAGCAGAAAATGCTCTAGGGCCTGGATTCGCCACCAAACTTGTCTGAGGGAATGTTGCTGAAGTATGCACATCTAGGAACTACTTTTAATTGTGATTCACATGTTGCTTTTTGTTTCATTCTCATTAGTGGTGGTATTTCTGTGTGTAGCAGAAATTCACAACTGTTTGGACAAATATCTAATGTTAGTCTAGGTCAGAAGCTTGTGTCTCTAGACTTCTTGTATAACTACCAGAGAAAACAGGCATGCTTCTATACTTCAGGACTAGCTGGGTTAGCTCTCAGCCTGCTTGTGTTGTCATAAGATTATGATAGCTTTGTTAAAAGCTTTCTCCTCTTGTCTCATTTCTCATGTATCAAGAGGAGAAGCTAGGTAATTCCGGTTCTTTATAAGAACATCTGTGTTGAACTGCCAGCTGTGACCTAGACAGTGTGTCAAGAAAGACACACAAGTAGAAATCATTTATCATTGCAGTAGTCTGGATTTGATGATTTAGAAGATTGCTTCTGCTGTGATTTTCCTGTCTAAGATACTGAGAAGAGCTCTGTGAACTTTATATGATCACTAAAAGTGTAACTTACTTTGATGAACTAAGTAATAGTGTATGCTATTGCTGCTTTTTCAGTTAAAAAGATATTTTTCTTTTTTTTAAGCATGTGTGTGGGGAGGGTGAAGGGTGAAGGACAGTAAGCTTGTTCATGATAAATGAGTTGCTGCAGCAAAAGGCATTGTATTGCTTACTATGTCCACTTGTCGTTAAGGAGAAATACAGTTGTAACAGCATTTCAGTTTCTGCATTACATGCATTTCAGTGCCTGCCCACTAAGGATGCCTGCTTCCACTGATTGAAGACAGGAAAGTTGGCGTATTATTCCCCAGTGCTCTAAACTCAATGTTGGTTTCTATTAAATGCTGCCAGACAGGCAGAACAATATTTGAAACAAGACTGTTTGAACTAAAATGTAATTGGACTCATTTAAAGTCTTATTACAATGAAATCTGACTGCCTCCTTGTAATTTGACTTGTAGAAACCTCTCAAAAAACATTACCTTTTGCCACAGGCTGTAAATTTAAATTCTGCACTAGGTAAGCATAATGAGAAAAGAAAGTTCTGACATGGCTGGAGATCATATCAGCAGTGGCTTGATTAATTATTTCCACACGATCAATCAGCACCTTATTTAGATAACTGGAGGCATTCACTAGTTAATTTGTGAGAGTAGAACAATGAGGGCAAGCATTTAGATGGTCAGTCAATACTCCAATTAGTGTTAGAAGGTCAAATGCAGGTTTAAAAAGCTAGTAGAAGAAAAGGGACTGAAATAACACACAGCTTCTCTGTTCTTAGATATATTCTTTTCTATGATTACACTGCAGTGGCTCCACTCACCCTCCCCAAAGTATTTACATAATCTTTCTACTTATCTGCTTCATAAAAGTTTCTGTATACTTTAAAAACTTGTTAAAATAAGTGCCAATGTTGCATTCACATAACAACTTTCAAATTTGCAGCTGATTATCTACTCATTCAGTTTCTGTTGTTAACACACTTTCACCTGCAAGACAGACAGTAGTTCTAGGAGGTAAAATCTAGAAGCAAAAATGGTGCACTTTAAACTGCAAAACATTGCAGGGCATAAGTTATAGAAAGGATTAGTTACTGCTCCATGTACTGCCTGGTGCAGGGATTAATTTGCCTGAAATGTGTGATGACCAAATCTGTAGACTAACTTCTGCATTCAGAATAAACTCTCTAGCCACAATATGAAATACAGGGGAAAAAACTGGGGGAGGTTTAGAACAAATGTCCAAAATTGCACTGCTGTTGTTCCCTATAGCATCTAGGCATTGGCAAATGTCTGTACATGAGAAAAAGAGAAATAATCATTTTATATAATATCATATTCTCCACCTTCTGCTTGAGAAAGGAAAGAAGCCAAATTCACAATCTGACATTTCAGCTAAACCATTTTTATCAATATCAGACTAATTTTGACAGAATCTTCTTTGGAGGAAAAAAGAAAATTAAAAAAAACTTCTTTAAAGAAAAATTCTGAAGTTTTGAAATGATAAATGAGTATATTTTTTTTATTAATGCTGGTTTTTTGTTTAATTTTCTATATAATCTAATATAATTTGATTCAACTCTTTACAGCATAGATTTGTCCATGAAGTAATATTATATTTTTATTAGATAGTAAGTAATACAAAGTTTGGAAGTAAAATTTTGATTTTGAGACTGATGGAAGAAAAAGGTAATCTTTTTCCACACATTTCTTATATGACAACAATATCATTACTATTCTGAGATATTGACAAAATAGAATGGTAACATATTCTATTATAGNGGCCCAGGTGCAGGACCCTGCACTTGGCTTTGTTAAACCTCATAAGGTTCATCTGGGCCCACCTCTCCAGTCTATCCAGGTCCCTTTGGATGGCATCCCATCCCTCTGGCATATCAACTGCACCCCCCAGCTTGGTATCATCTGCAAACTTGCTGAGGGTGCACTTAATGCCACTGTCAATATCATTAATGAAGGTATTAAGCAACACCGGTCCCAGCACAGACCCCTGGGGATTATTTTTATATTTGATATATCTTTTTATCTTTAAAATAATAATGTCTTCATCATATAAAACAGACATTAATTTAGATGAGAAGCCATCATAAAAATTACCATCGCAGTTGCAATTCATAAATACATTTGCATGAATTTAAGTACAAGCATCATAAGGGGAAGAAAAAAAAAAAAAAGGTTTGCCTCAAAAGCCCTCAGTTAATCAATTCAAAGTGAAGCTGAAGAGCTTCATTGTTAGATCATTGAATTAGCTTCCACAGCAATGACTTTCGCTATCGTACATTCTTTTGAGAGAGAACAATGATTCACTGTAATATAAATAAAATTATTTATCTTAAAATGTTCATGTAAATGTAATGAAAAATGTTCACATACTTCAGTACTGTGAAAACTGAATTGGTTTATTAATTCTTCAGTACTATTGTCCAGTAGATGTTCTCTCAGTTTCTTGGGAGACTTCTGAATCATTTGCTAAATAAAATTTTCATCAAGCTGCATGTTAATGGTCTAAGAGATGATCTAGTTTATAAATCCTTAGTCTTGTGTGACCTTATAGGGCGAAAGTTAGGTGGGTGATAGGTGGGAATTATTTAGAGGTTTATATAAAACTGTAATTATTTTAAATTGTAAATGCAATAAATGTGGCAGGGAAGAACTACTTAACTCATTTGGGTTATACCAAATCAGGATTAAAGTGGTTTATTGATTTTTGAATTATATGTAATTAATAGGACAATTGGTGAAGTATACATTTGGGATCAATATTAGCAATTCAACAGATAAAGCATAATACTGGACACCTGCAAAATGTGAGTTTATACTTACACATTTCTAACTGCCCTCCAATAACCTCAGGAAGCTCTAACTGCACATGCACAAACACATGTTTATGTGCACACCACATCTTGCCCATGAGTGCAGGTTCCCTGCTTGATACATACCTCCCAGTGGGATTGCAAGTGTACTGGCTTTATGTGTGACCTGTACCTATGCTGCTCCCTACAATGTACTGCTGATGTAAAAGGTCTGTTGGGCTCACACAGGTACAAGATGTGAGTTCCAGTATGTGGGACCCTTGCAGTGCCATTCCTCTAGCTGGAGTGCAGCTGCCTATGCTGTCACATAGGGAGGAGACCCTGTTAGGCCCAGAAGGGGGTCAGAATGGTGGTAGGATGATTTCTGGCAGTGTTATATTGGAGTTGGACTGCTGCTTTATTACCACTTTTCTGTTCCAAGGTGTCTCCCCCATCCCAAAATGTAATGCTGCTTTATTCTTCTGGTCAAATTAATTCCTTTTCTCAAAAGTCCCTTTGCAATTATCTGATTATTGTTTAATCTGAGTGATGGTAATCTCATGTAAAGCTTTTAATTGATAAATTCCTCTTTAGAGGCCTCTGCTTTGGGAGTAACATCATCTCAGAAAAGGATATTCCATTCACATACACTGTTAAAACTCACTTGCCTATCCATTGTTATAATCTGTTGTTAACCTGGGTATGTAAACTAGAGGAGGTTTTGTGGATATCTTGACAACAACTAAACTAAAAAGATTAAGGATAAGAGCTTTCAATAAAAGCAGAGGAATCCCAGGGAACACATTAATACCTGGATTTGGACACACACCCTAATATTGAGTACCTCTGCTCTGTTAGGATGGCTGTACCTTGCTTGAGAATGAGGTATATAAAGTAGAATTTGGTTAAGCTTCCTCAGACAAGGAAATAATTGAAGGGGTATGGAGGGCCAGAATGTATCTTTTACTATGTCTCATCTGTACCCTCTCCAGACTGATTGTCTTCCAGCAACTCCTGCAGAAACTGTTGAAGTGCTAATGTATGCCCTTTATACATGGCTATATGCCAAGCTATAGGTTTTTGTTATAATTCTCCTTTCCTACACCTCTTACCATATTGAATTTGTCCTTGGAATGGACGGCATCATTAGGAGTGAAGATTTAATTATAGCCACTTAGAGACAACTTAAGAACTGTTGTTTAATTTACTGCAATTTTAAAGTGGAAACTAGATGGTAGTTTGGAACTTCAGCAGTTTTTAAACACTGACACGTAAGACACTTAGTCAAAGGTTTGTACAGAACAAATTCATTCTCAAGGAGAAGTGAAAGGAGTAAGGACTAATTTTATTTTTTTTTAAAGTACCAGTGGATATACCAAAGAATAATCTGGCCAAACCTTTTCAATATACTGGATTTTTATAACTGTCCTACTGGTGTCTTAACTAGTCATTTTGACTGGAATTCATCTTGCCTAGCTTTAGACATCTACGGCATACACATCTGCATCAGAGATGGTTGGTGTTTAACCTTTATATCTAAGATAAAGATGTCCTTTTATAGCATAATACATTTGACTTATTCTAGATTTTCCAGAATGAAAAACCTATTTTTCATTCATTATTAAAGCCACCCAGGGTGATTAGCTCAGATATGGATATTTAGTTTTGTTACAATGAATTCCATTCCGGTTGCTTTATAAACCATAAAGCATTTACTCCTATTTAAAATACATGCCTGTGAGGATTTTGATAGATTTATTTTTTATATCTGACAGTATCTAATTTAATCTTATTTTTAGTGACTGTAATTCTGGGCTCTAAAATATGCATGTTCAGTAACTTGAATGAATTCCAAACTCATGAAGTGCAACAAGGCCAAGTGTAAGGTCCTGCACCTGGGTCAAGGCAATCCCAAGCACAAATATAGGCTGGGCAACGTGTGGATTGAGAGCAGTCTTGAGAAGAAAGTCTTGGGGGTGCTGATTGATGAAAAGCTCTACATAAGCCAGCAATGTGCAAGTGCAGCCCAGAAAACCAACCGTATCCTGGGCTGCATCCAAATCAGCACGGCCAGCAGGTCGAGGGAGGTGATTCTGTCCCTCTACTCCACTCTTGTAAGACCCCACCTGGAGTACTGTGTCCAGCTCTGGAGCTTGTTACAATGTGGATTGCAGAGATTTTCCAGTTTGTTTATTTGTTTCAGTGTATTTTCTATAACAAGACACTGCACTATCTCTGGATTGCAAGGCTAGACTCAGCCTAGAAATTAATAAAGTGAGGGAATATGGACCTCTTTTCATGTTTTGCCTCTGATCATTGGTGAGCCTAGTGCAGATCTGAAGGACAGGAAAGCACATTTCATGGGTTTACACAGCATTTTACCTTCTCTATAGTTTTCTGCAACAAGCATACTGATGTCTTGAGCAATGCTGCTTTCGGGAACTGTGGAAGGGCTAAGTAATGTCAGAAGTTCAGAAGAGAGTGAGTTCCATGTAATGAACATGTGCTAACTTTGTAGCTGTGGAGATAGGCATGAATGGGGAACAAAATTTCCTTATCCATCTTCAGTGTCTTGTTGCTGCCCCTGCCCTGCTTAGCATAATGTTGACATATGATATTACTAATCAGATTATTATATAGTTTCATAAAGTTGCTGGCTCCTTCAAAAAAGGTATGTTTTTTAGTTTTCAGTGATCTACTCTTTATATTTGGCTGGCTCAGAGAACCTTTGCAAATATTCTTTCATGATACTTCCAAGAAAGTAATAATACCTAATGTTGTGATGAAAATTAAAATAGTCGTAACCATACCATTTTCTCCTTTTTAAGATCTTTTCAATCTTCATTTTGGGCCCCTTTTAACAGAAATACTTGGTAAACATCTTTCAACAACATTAACTGTGGAAAAATGTTTTATTCTAAGGGATACTGATGAAAAACACCATTTTCCTTACCATGTATTTTTTTTTCTTACATATACATTTCCACAGCTCTCACAGTTCTTACTGCTCTCAATTATTTTTAGCTTTGACTTAGTATTAACTTGTGCATATTATCAATTTTAATGCATTTCAATACATCTTTGCTTTCTGAACTTCAGTTCATAACTCTTTATGCATATAATTGAAATTAATTTAAATCTCAGCTTTAGCAGAAATGATATTTAATGGGCTTCTACAATCTGCCCAAGTCTGTTTACACAAGAAAAATATTTTTCCATTTGATGTAGAAATGGACTAAGTAAATTTAATAAGTTTTAAAGAAATTAAAAAAGCTGGGATTTTAAGATAAAACGTTAGACTATTTCTACTATTTCTTAACAGGATTTCTGAAGCATGAAAACACACAATCCAGTATTTTTAAACTGCATGATATTCCTCAGACAATTAAATCGTTTTATTTTTTTGCCAAACTTTGCCATTCCTGCAGAATCTACAGATCTTTAAAGGTTTCTTTTTCTTTTTCCTTCCCCTCCCC
>VYZX01011188.1:37930-52538 GCA_013401335.1 Brachypteracias leptosomus | reverse complement strand
TCATTTATGTCTTATGGTTCTGTGTGGCTTAATAGGCCCTGAGAATTTAATTTCTCTGCTTCATGAATTCATAAACCCTAACATAGAATTCAAATGGGGTTTGTATTTATAATATTATATACCTGCCAAGGATTTTATGCAAGAGTCTTGCTTAAACAGAATAATTATACGGGAAATGATTTAGTGTAATACACTTCCATGGTTCTTCATAATGGATTGATGGGAAATTCTATTCAAGAGAGCCTGCTTATGAGGTTTGCCAAATGTGAATTCTTAATTTAAAGTGTGTGGGTGTTACTTTTCTCTAACTGCTTAAAACCCCCATCATATGCCACTGCATAACATTCCTACTGCGTCTTGATTTCCAGCAGAAACTTGATGCCATCCAACTTGTGATGAGCCAAACTCCAGGAGAATTTTAAGTGTTAAANGGAGAATTTTAAGTGTTCAGAACACTATCCATGCCTGAACTCATCTAGAACACCAAGAACTGTAATTAAACTAATTAAACTCCTAGAAAGTGGCATTTTAAATTATTGCAAATGGGTAGAAACCTTTAGCTGAATGACAAGGTGTATACCACAATGCCTTCTCTTTCACTAACTGCAGTTTATATTGGCAAAATTTTAATGAGCTCATAAAGTTGTTCTCCAGCACTATCCAACAAATAATGCTGTATTTATAAGTCCATAAACTAGTATATCCAGCAAGAAAAAAGCCATTAAACCCATTACATAATTTTTCTTCCACATATATTTCATGCAAGTAAGACCAACTAGGGAAGATTCTATTAAACAGTAATATCACTGGGGTGAAATTAGAATTAGCTTTTTCACTTCCATGTCCTCTTAAAGTTATATATGTAAGTAAAATATTGAGATATTAGTTGTGCTATTTAGGACTTGAATAAGCTGTAGACNCTGGTGTGTTCAAGTGAGACAAGAAGGAGGAATCCAGTGAGTTGATGAGACTGAGGAAAGATGATGAAATCATATTAAACAAGAGCATATAGTGAATTGGATATTAAGCCTACAGCTTTTAACAAACAGTTCAGTGACCTAAACACAATTCTATACATCCATTATACATGGCTAAGTTACTGAAAGTATTTTCAAGCTGAAGTTCAAACTGCTTTAGTTGGACAAGAAGCTTGTGTTTGATATGTTTCTTTCTGACCCAATGAACACAAATTACTGTACATGTATTTGCCATTATTAATTTTCTATGTGGTTTCTTTAACATTTGCAGAAAATACTTTTTTTTTTTTTTTTTTAGCAAACACTTCTAGTAGTGTACTCAGCTGACAGAATAACCATAAAAAATCAATGGCCACAGCTAAATGAGAACACAGCTTAAGCAAATTAATTTATACCTTGAAACATTCACTCTCTGAATACTTGATTTGAGTGGAACCTTGACTGAAACATTTCAGAATGAAAGAAAATGTATTTACTCTTAGAAATTATCAGTGGTGCAAAAGGATATAAATTTGGGGGGGTTACAGCTGCGCATATATGATTACTGCTGTAAATGCGCTTGACCTATTCAAATAATTTTAGATAAACAATGAAGGAACATTGGGATCTCTAAGTGCTAAAACCAGAAACTCCAAAGAAATGTATGCTTAAATACAGCCAAGCCTACTTAAGAATAATGCATGCAAGTAGCTAGTTAAATCTGTCAATTGCCTATGGTGTAATTTGTATTCTGAATACAGGTCATATGTGTCCTGTAAATTAGTCCATATTCTTATGGGTGCATATTGTAACAAGCGTAGAAATTGAGTAGTTAAATTTAAGTCAAATGTAAGTTTTCAATTGGACACAAATTGAAAAAAAAAATAAAATCACTCACTATGTCTTGCTCTTTAGTGTAATTAGAAACAAGATTCAGTGGTAAATGAATCTGCAAGAGGAAGAAAAGACTTTCAGGCTTCACAAATTGAAGTAAGTTCCTATGTACACTCATTTTTCTTCACAGATGAGAGAGATTAGAATTCACAAGCAAACAGAATCCAGTGTTTAGATTGAAAGAAACCAGTCATTAATAGTAGCTATTTGGAATAAGGCTACGAGACATCTTGTATAGATATGGTATTGTGGACTGAGGCAAGAGAAGGTAATGTTCATTCCTATTAAGTTAGATATTTAAAAATTGTGATCTGATGCTCTCCAGTCATTCCTTCATTTATGTCTTATGGTTCTGTGTGGCTTAATAGGCCCTGAGAATTTAATTTCTCTGCTTCATGAATTCATAAACCCTAACATAGAATTCAAATGGGGTTTGTATTTATAATATTATATACCTGCCAAGGATTTTATGCAAGAGTCTTGCTTAAACAGAATAATTATACGGGAAATGATTTAGTGTAATACACTTCCATGGTTCTTCATAATGGATTGATGGGAAATTCTATTCAAGAGAGCCTGCTTATGAGGNTGTAGACCATTTTCTAGTGGTTAGGAAGTAAAATAATGCAAGAAAAATACAAGTCAAAATCAAAGACAATGCCACAGGACAAGGGGATCAGACCCTTTCTCATTCAGCCTTATACTCTGTGGCAGTCTCCCAGATGCTGCCACTGTATTAGTTGGGTTTTGTTTTCTTTTTCCCTCTTTAAAACACTCATCAGGCCTACCCCAATTGCACCCAACATGTTCACATCTTCATGACAGCTCAAAGCTGAACAGACTTATCAGCGTACAACTCTTGAAGACCTTCAAAGTGTGAGCTAACTATTTAGCAAGACATAACTGTTGTGCCAAGAGCCTGAAGCATCAGCTCTGAAAGTACAGACTGCTTCAGTGATCACACACAGAGTCCCAGATGCTGTACCCGTGTTACTGTGTAGAGCCGCCCTCAGGGTAGCCTCAAGGCCAGCAGAGCTGCCCATCTACCTTGTTTGCTTATTGAATCACCCAAAGGCTAGCTCTGGGGAAAATCCACTGGCATTCCTGGATGGTAATGGCAATTTGCAATGTACCCAATCCATAGGCAATAATATTTGTATGGAGCCTTCAGCTATTCTATTTGCCATTTCAGTGACATCAGGTAGGGAAAAAAATAAAATAGTGTGGAGATTGTTCCTTGAAGGTGCCCTCAGGTCCCTCCTAAGAGGACTCAGAATGTTTACTGTGTTAAGTAAAAAAGGGATTTCTGACAGCCTTAGCTTAGATTGCAGATAAAAGATATGATGGGTGCCAAATGTGTACAACATCCTTTCATTCACAGCAAATCTGTAATCTCAGCATTAGGTACAGTAGAGAGGTATCCACAGAGTAGATGCTACAGAAATAGTGAAATGTTTCACTAGTATTTAAAAATATTTCTTTTTTTAAAGTTGTGGTCATATCATGCAAAGACCGAGTTTTTCTCAATCATGTATGGATGTTCTCATGCATGTATTCCTGACCTGATAAATTATAGTGCATATGTTAATTTCAACATTTAACAACTTTTGAAACATGAGGGTAGCCTAAGATAATAAATTTTACTTCACAAGTAAGAGCATGGATGGATGACTACTGCAGCTTATACAATTCATTAGTGTAGTAGCTTGTTTGAATTGCTAGCTCACACATGGAGATACCAGAACAATCTACATACTTGCAGCAGCTCGGCACTCTGCTTTTGGTTTTGCCCCTCTCTACACTGAGATGGTATGCCTGTAGTCACTTTTCTTCCTGTCTCCCCCTCTATCTTCTTTCATGAGAGAAAAGCAATTGGATTACAGCACATTGTTTCTTCTGGAAAGCAGGCAAGGGTCAGAAATGCACATGAGCTTGAAACAAGGAAACAGGGAGCTGGAAGTGCACTTTGTGTATTTATGTTTCCTAAGGCAACAGCTAATTTGAAAAGGCAAATCCATGAAGCTGATCACCACACTCTTTCCCTTCCTTGTCCTACTTCTCCCTATAAGCATCATGGCAGAAGAGGGCTCAGAATTCAAACAAGACATAATTTCAAGAGATAGTCTTTAGGCTGAGCCTTTTGGAAAACAACACTAAAAAATCCAGAGCTCAAAAACAATCACAGAATAGTTTCAGAATAGTAAGAAATCTTGTTCTTTAATGAAAGGTGATTTTGGAGCACCAATGAGAACATTCTATGCTGAGCTTGTGTTGTCAGACAATAACAGGTTGTTTTGTGTGGTTTTTCTCTGAGTTCATCACATCCATAATCCATACTGTTTGTTCCACATTAATTCATGTTTGATTATCAGCACCATTTGATTCCTCAAGGTTTTTTTCCAGGTATAAATCACAGAGGAACAAATAATCAAGACATAGTATTTTAGAAAATATTGAACTTTTTCTTCCTGATCACGGAGGCCTGACCAAGTATTGTACCTTGAAAAAAAGAGTGTGAGGGACCAACCATGTTACAATGATTTTAAAATGTAGTGATCACAGAAAATGAACTCCTAAAGATGCCAAAAGCTTTAGCTTGGAAATTATTTTTAAAATATATACTACTTTTAATGAGTCTTGAAAAAATGGAGAATTTCGAAGGATTAGGGCACTGCTAAGTTTTTCCAGTGCTGCAGAAATATTGGAAACAACATTAATTAAAGAATGGGGGTAGCCTAATGTCAAGCCTAAGGAATTTCATAGTATAATTAATTTGGAACTCTGTCAAAAATTATTTAAAGACTAAAATAGCCATCTACTGTGGCAGTTCTTGAAGGTTTAAATATCATCCAAGACATTTGCTGTCTATTTTCTAAGCAATATAGGTCTGGTTAATAAAGGCTACTATTGTGGTATAGAATATTTCAGCATATCAAGGGTATATGACCTAGAACAAAATGACACTTGATTTAAACCTACAGTATTTGAAATTAGAAAGGCATAAATATCTTTTAAGTGACTTATTAAAGGATCTCAAGCTGTAGGTGCTATAAAGGAGCTATTCACAAGTACTTCCAGTTAAGAGCCCTCTACTATATTCAATAAATCTTTTTTATAAATAATCTAGACAATGATACTGAAATAATTATGATCAAATGTATAGATAACAGATTGTAGGTTCAATAAATAATGAGGTGCAGACAGCTACAAAGTGTCTAAAGCTCTTAAAGAAATATTTACTTCCCTTTCTATTGAATAGTGCCCTGTTGGACTGCATCTGGAAGCAAATATGAGTCTATATTTACACAACTGTATGGTTAGCCTTGAAAAAGAGGGAGTCAAAGAAGAATTTAGTATTTCTACCAGATGTTTGTCTCATTATGTAATCTTAGTGCAATGCTTAGTTAAATTTGCTACAAAAACCCCCACAAAACTGAAATGTTATTGCTCTACAGTGTCAGTAAGACAAAACTTCCTAGCAGTGATAATAATTAATGCTGATACAGCTTATCAATGGAGACTGTAGCTTCAATATTGTTTGTAATCTCTAAAGCAAAATTTGTATGTATTTTTTAAGAGATCCTCTGACCCAGATTTGAGAAGCACTCTTCAGTCCACAAGAGATGACAGAGCAGCAGTGCTCTTTTTAACTCTATAAGGCTGTAATATGAGCATTAGTTCTTACTCTTCCTCAGTTAATTTCCATTCTGAGTGAACTCTCCATGTATGTTTAATACCTTCCATCACCATACATAAGGCAAATGGCTTTAATAAAATCTGTCACTTTATGTCTTCCCTGGTTGTGTAATCTTGCTTTTGATTTTATGAGAGTTTTTGTTTGGGTGGGTTTTAACATCATTGAAGGTGTCCTGATTGTAAATGACCAGTCAAGCCTCTATTTGGCTCATTTAATTGCCTTTTTGATGGCCTCACTAATCACACCTGATTACTTTCACAAGCAGTGGTTATGTCCAAGAAGCAACCAATTCTATTTAATTTACTTCTGTGTAATTTCATCACCATCACATCACTGACAAAATAACTGCAGAGATGGTATAGCTGGATCTGTTCTGGTCACCCTTCTACTTTATCTTTGAGCCAGATACTGGTAAATGGCTGATGATTTCATGTCTTTTTCTGGGGCAAAAGGTGTTCTATCCCCAATGTTTTGTACTGCTGGTTCTTCTACTCCTATATTCAGATTTAAAATCCCATTCACTTTGAACTGAAGGACAGTAATTTATTTCTTCAATTGACCTCATGCAAGTAAAATTCAGAAATACTCTATTAAGCTATATAGCTAGAAGACATGTATCACATAAGCAAAAGCACATTAGAACTTCAGACATTTTAACCAGACATATTTGCAACTGCACTTGCATTTGCAATTGTCCTGACACTTTGCTTATAGTTACCATTCAAAAATGGTTTCCCTCAAGGTTTGGATACTACCAGGGCTGAATTTCAAAGTGAAGTATATGTGTGGCCCTGATACACACACAGTATTAATACAGTGATTATTTTGCTCCAAAAGAAATACCTTTGCCTATGCAGTAGGCAAAGTCCTTAAGCTACTCCTTAGCTTACTATTTCATTAATATATAATGTGACAAGACCAATATTCAAATATAAACAAATTAATTATGTATGTAAACTAACTTCTAATTTAGTTATCCTGCAATTCAGCAAGGTTAACAGAATTACACTGAAGCTATTACAACTGAAATGAAAATAAGATATATTTTCATGCTACAGGTTTAGAGACTTAGTATGAACAGTATTCAAATAGCTTTCCAACTTGATTAATTTGCAGACAATATGTTCAAAGTAATACCATAAAATGTGCTTGCTCTTTCTTTAGGCTTCATACATCTGCTTTATGGTTTGCTTTAATAGCAAACATTTTTATTGTTGAGTCGTGTAATAAATATGACAGACCACATCCTGCAGCCTGCAAGGTACAAAGAAGGACAGGCTCTGTATGAATAGAGGAGATAGCCTATACAAGACAAGAACACTGGGGCTCATTTGTCTTCAAATATGACTTGCTTCCCTGTGGCAATCAATTGATCATTTGCCCTAAGGGCAAGTATTCATTTATGAACAATATCTAAGCTTGTGTTATAGGACTCATCTCACTGGATTCAACATTTCTTTACCAGCGATAACAAAACTCTATTACTTTGGTAAGATCAGATACATTTGTGGCCTACATTATGTCAAAAGCTGAGTTTCAGTTCCTACAAAGACATTAGAGGAAGGTTAGAGTTAGGCTAAATATATGACCCATGCTATGAAAATTATTATTATTTTCTTAACTGAGTGTTTTAAGATCTTTAATTACCAGCATGCACCCACTTCTACACAGGGACTTGATTGAACAGTGTACTATGTTTACGTATCAAGGTTTTGGTAGCAGGACAGGTTGCAAGGGTGACTTCTGTGAGAATATATCAGAATGTGCCCCTGTGTCAGAGAGTCAGTTCCAGCCATCTCCAAGA
Organism: Brachypteracias leptosomus; assembly: GCA_013401335.1. Taxonomy (NCBI): domain Eukaryota; kingdom Metazoa; phylum Chordata; class Aves; order Coraciiformes; family Brachypteraciidae; genus Brachypteracias; species Brachypteracias leptosomus. Next base: position 45,187 of record VYZX01011188.1, on the reverse strand, counting down.
TGGACCTGCCTGGCCAAAGCTGAGTCTGTCAGCAACACTGGGTGCACCTTTGAGATAACGTATTTAAGAAAGGGTAAGAAATGCTGCACAGCAGCTGGGAGAGGGGATTGAGAAAACATGAGAGAAACAACTCTGCAGACACCGAGGTTGGTGAAAAAAGAGCGGGAGGAAGTGTTCCAGGTTCTGAAGAAGAGATTCTCCTGCTTCCTGTGGAGACCATGATGACATAAGTTGTCCTCCTGCAATCCTGCAGTCTATGGAGAGACATGGTGGGACAGATATATGCACTGAAGCCTGTGGGTGATCCCACACAGGAACAGGTGGCCATGCACTGAAGCAAACTGTGATTCAGGGGAGAGCCCATGCTAGAGCAGGCTTCTGCCAGGAACTGTGGCCCATAGAGGTGAGCCTACACAGAGGCAGGTTTTCTGGCAAGATTTGTGACACTGCAGGGGACCCAAGCTGGAGAAGTCTGCTCCTGAAGGACTGCACTCCATGGAAAGGATCCATGCTGGAGCAGTTCTTGAAAAAGGATCAACATTGGAGTAGTTCCTGAAGGACTGTCTCCCATGGGAGAGATCACACACTGAAGCAGGAGAAAAGCATGCAGAGGAAAGAGCGGCAGAGATGAAATGTTATGAACTGACTGCAACTCCTGTTCCTCACTCTATGCATTGCTCAGAGAGAGAAGGTAGACGAATTAGGGACAAAGTTGAGCCTGGGAAGAAAGGCAGGGTGGGGGGAAGATGTTTTAAAGTCTGTTCTTTTTTCTTACTATCCTACTCTGTTTACAAGTAATTTGCAATAAAATATTTTCCAAAGCCAAGTCAGTTTGGCCCATCTATTTTGCTCCTACCTGTAATTGGTAGTTAATCTCCCTGTCCCTACCTAAACCCATGAACTTTTCATTGCATTTTCTCCCCTTGTCATGTTGATGGAGGGGGAGTGATAGAGTGTCTTGGTGGTTACTTGATGGCCAGCCAAGGTCAACCCACCACACAAAGAAAAACTCACTCTCCTTCAGAAAGCCCCATTGCTTGCATTTCTAGTTATATTCATTCAATATCTATGTTTTACCAGTTGCCTCTTACAATGGGACTCCAGAACAGAATTTCTGATTCACTGAGTGACAAAACACAAAAGGGGACATAACTCTGTTACTCAGTAACTGAAGAACTCAACTAGTTTCTGTTCACATCATCTTACATTTGGAGATTAGAACTCAGAGCCCTTTTTCCAAGCTGAAGATTATATTCCTTAAAGTGTTTCACAAAACACCATTTTGAGATTCCTAAATATATTTTGTCTTTTCTACAGGGAATTTAGGGGCTTGGATTCTATTCTGAAATAGAAGAGAGGCACTCATCAAATCAATTAAGCAGAGTTTAGGAGTCTAGTTAAAGACTATTTGAGAAAATATCAGCTAACTTACCACAGGGTCTGGGATATTTTAGATGCCTGAAATGGAATTTAAATGCCAGTATATTTGTACTTAGTGCCAATTTGGATATGTTAGTGTCCCAATTACTTTCTGTTTGCCTTTCTAGATGTGTGCCAATCTCTTGTAGCTGATATTCACCTTTAAAAAGTTTGCAAGTGATACAAAACTGTGAGAAGTAGCTGAAAGAACAAAGGGTTGCATTGCCATTCAGAGGGACCTCAGAAGGCTGAAGAAATAAGCCAAGAGGAATCTCATGAAGATTAATAAAGAGAAATACCAAGTTCCGTACCTGTGGAGGAGTAAACTCACACACCAGTAAATGTTGGAGGATGACTGTCTGCAAACCAGCTTTGCAAAAAAGAATCTAGTGGCCCTGGTGCAGAGTAAGTTGATCATGAGTCAGAAGTGTACCATGATGGTGAAAAAGTACAATAGCATCCTAGGCAACTACAGGAAAAGCATTGCTAGCAGGTTGAGGGGGATGATTTGGTCCCTCTGCTGAGTGCTAGTGAATGTGTCCGGTTCTGGGCTTTCCAGCAGAAGAGAGTCATGGAGATACTGGAGAAAGTTTAGTGCAGGACCACAAAGATGGTTAAGGGACTTGAGCACCTTTCACATAAGGGGAGTTTGAAAGACCTGAGACAGTTCACCCTGGAAAAGAGAATGTTCAAGAGTCTGGCAGTTGGGGTGAGATCTTAGCAATGCTTATAAATACCTGATGGGAGGGAACAAAGAAGAGGAAGACAGACTATTCTCAGTGGTGCCCACCGAAAGGACAAGAGGCAATGGACGCAAACCAAAAACCAGAAAGTTTTGTGTGAACATAAGAGTAAACTGGTCAAACACTGGAAGTCCAGAAAGGTTGCAGAGTTTGCATCTCTGGAGGTATTCAAAACCTGACAGAACACACCTGGGCAACCTACTCTAGTTGGCCCTGGTCTGAGCAAGTGAGTTGGACTTCATGGTACCCAGAAGCCCCTTCCAATCCGAACAATTCTGTGATTCTGTGACTTGTGACTTAAGTACTTGACAGTGGGCTTTTTGAACTGAATCAAGAGAAACTTTAATGGAGAACAAACATTTTCTTATTGCCAGTTGAACTTCACTTGATTCAGGAATGCAGTTTACCTTGCTGTTTGATCAAGTATCTATATTTTTGAACTATTTCTGTAGGAATTAAGGAAATCTTTCAAGAACTTAAGTCGCTTAAATTGGACTAGAAAAAAATACACAATTTCCTGTAGAGAGTAATCTTTCCTTGGCAGAAATTGGACTTTGTGACCTCTGAAATACTTTCTAAGTTTAATTTATTATTACGACAGCAATAAAATAACATTTGTTGTAGTAATTTGTTATATCATAGAGTGAGTCTCTGGTTGTCTCCTTTTAATACTGAAACATTGTATGTGTAATGAATTTAGGATCTTGCATTAGTACTAGATTTGCATTTATAGTACAATCGCTGTTGCTGCTGTTACATTTTATATTACAGATGCCTATGACAGTTGGGAGGTGTTAATCAAATGAAGAATGCTAGTTTAATAGACATAAAATAGTAATAAAAGGACAGAGTGATAACAATCATTAGTTTAGAACTAATAAAATCTGTTGTGTGTAATTTACCTATAACAGTTAAGGCTCACCGTAATTGGTCTGTCATTTTTTTATCACTGTAAAATATGCTTCTATTCTCATTGTAAAAACTGTTGTTACGAGGTACTCTGTAGGTGCCTTAGCTTGATTCATTGAGTTCTAGTAAAATTATAGGTGTCATCTCCAGAAGAAGAAAACCAGAATGTGCTAAATATGCTCATTATTCAATGTCTTTGGAAGACACAAGTTATTAGTAGACAAGGTGTTGGCCCAAAGTTTCTTAGCTGAGAAATAGTTTCAAGCAATCTTATTGCACATCATTAAAGACTGAGCTGAATTGTTAATATCTGAAAGCTTTAAAGCTAATTCTTGAGAAACATGTGATGCATATTGTGACATTAGAGTAATAGTTTAAATTCTGTCCTTTAACTAGTCTTGTTGTTTTTCATGGCTGAGAGATATTACCATTCAATCTGTTTGGTTCCATTCTTTCCAATTCCACCTGTGATTTTTGGAAACTAGACTCTTCTTTTATTTCAGTGACATGCTGTATAAAAGAAGTCAGAAGTTGCCTCCAGGAGGATGAAGTGAAGGCAACTTATGTGCTAGAGGAAGAGTGCCACCATTAACTAACTAGAGAAAATAATGCCAGGTCTACCACTAATAAAATATCTCTGAGATCAAGACTCACTATCCAATTGGATCACAGATTCACCATGCTCTGATCAGTAGTGAAGAAAGAAAGTCATTGTTCCAGTAACATGAAAACACAAGGAAGGAAGTAAAAGAAATTGTCCTTGGGTTCAGAAAAGTAGTAGAAGGAAACAGGAAAAAATACAACTTGTGTACTGAAAAGATTCAGTGTCTGTTCTTTTTAGCTGACATGGAGATCTGATGACACATTTCAGTCACTGGAACAAATGCTGAGAACTCATAACTGCTCTTTGTACAAACATATAATTAACTAATATACTGTTTCTCTGTATGTGCATGTAGAGATCAAACTATTACCTTACTATCTGCTCACAGAAAAGCAAAGCGATTTTAAGAGGTCCTGAAAGCAACCTCTAAAGACAGTTTCATGACAGAATCCTAACATAGCGTGTTATGTTATCCTGGCTAAACTAAACCTATGGTACCAACTGCTACTAATTCTTATCTGATGTATTCAAAAATAAATCACTGATGCATTGATTTTGGTTAACAGAAATGGAAGAGTAGGTTTAAAGATTGCTTTGCTCTGATCATATAATTGACTACAATCTGTAGGAGGAATTAATCCTCTCAGAAAAAAAAATTAATAATCACATATAAAAGAGCATTCAATGTTTCTGGATGTGTTTCTCCAAAGAAATCACAAGTCAATGATGCACACAACAAGGTTACTGGGCCAATGGCCCTTTATCATTAACTTTACATACAAAGATCATTAAGAGGAAAATTACATTTGCTGTTTTCAATCTGGCATCTTCAATAAGCATTAAAGAAGTACTGTCACTTCAGCTTCAAACACAGATGGTCACATGCTTGCTGGTAAAACTTCAGAATAATGGAAACAGAAGAAGAGTATTATGCATCAATACCTGAAGTACAGTTGAACTGTACAACACGAAATTGAACTAAAATTGAAGAGGAACAGTAATGTACAAAATAGTACAAGAAAACTTCACATTGACTATTAAATATTTTGGTTATATGCAGTAGAAAAGATCTTCTAATAAAATTTCCTATTAAAGAATGAGTACATATTTTCAGATTCTACAAATAAAAATCAAAGTGAAAATGCATCTAATACCTCATCTAAAAACTACAGTAGAAAATAGTTCATATTGTGGAGTCAAGCATGAAAACATGAAGATTTCCTAGAACTAAAAAGACTGTGCAAAATTCATTGAATCCTTTCTGTGTATTTAATTTGACAGTGATTTTCAACATATGGTGAAATATTCAAAGTTCTTGTCTATTATTTCCTAATTTGTACATACCTGACTTGGCCACTGTATGAGTGTAACTATAGTAAAATAAGTGCATAAAATTCCTAGATTTTTTTTCTTTGGAGTCAGGATGTTATTCAACTAGCAAAGATTCTGCTGGCTCAGAAAAAAGCTCTGTCTCCTCTGGTATTTTTCTTTCAAACATAGTTGCTTACCAGTTGCATGGGGAAAAGGCCATGCATAAGACAATTTTACTTCCTAGTATTTGGTAACCCAAAACTGGGAAGTAACTTTAGGCACTTTAGGCATTTCTTTGAGGTTGCAATGAACAAAACCCCTTGTAATACACAGTGAGGATCCTAATTTGTTTCAACTCTTTTTAATTTAAAAAATTTGTTCTAGGTATCTGAAGAAATTTTACAGTTTAATTATGAGTTGTGAGAAAACAATTCCTTTTCAGTAAATTAAACCTTTTGCATGATGTTTATATTACTAGGATCTTGTGTTCTAAGAAATGGTAATTCCCTTCTCTGTTCCATCCATTTTATTGTATTTGGTTTTCCCCTTTGTCAGTTTTCTCCTCTTCAGGCTGAAAACACCAATCTGCCTTGTCCTTTTCTAATTACACTTTATCCTTTGTAAAGTGATCAGATAAGAACCTCATCTCTTTCTTAGTATTCCAGAAAAACATGTGATTTATACAGATTTATGCACTTATAACTATTCATCTACTTTTTGTTTGGGTTAAAAAACTGGCTAGGTGGCTGGGCCCAAAGAANGGACATTGAGGTGCTGGAGCATGAAGCTGCTGAAGGTTCTAGAGAATAAATCTCACAAGAAGTGACTGAGGGAATTGGGGTTGTTTAGGTTGTTTTTCTTCTTTCTTGGATGCTCTCAGGCACCAGGAATTTTTTTTCTCCCATTAAACAATTCCCAGCAACACCAAAATATTTCATACATCAGTTACAGTGAAATTAAATTTGATCATCATGTATATACAGCTAGAAACAGTTTCCTTCTCCCATCCTTTCTACTAGCTCTATGTACAGATTTTCATTTTTGTATTCCTTCAGGATGGCTCCATTTCTGTAGGGACCTTCAATGGAAGATCTTATTAAAACTCTGGAAATGCATGTATATTCCAGTGATTGGATTGTCTTTATCCTCAAAATGATTTTTCTTCATTATCCTCAAACAAAGGATGCATTAATATGAACACATTTAATATGCCTACAACCGTTTTCTGACATTTGAGCTCACTAGCAGGGACCAGTCTCTGTTTTGTATTCTCCAAAACATGGCAGCTGCATGTTGAGAATGGTCTCCAGATTGCATTAGGTCCTAAATTATAAGCAGGACAGTGACAGCTAGCGTGAGTCAAAAGCCTTCCATAGAGTAGTTGAACAGTTTATCGGTAAATAGAATCAAGTTCCACTGTCTGGGAACTTTCCCAGAGTAGCCACTGTGAAAAAGTACTGTATTGATTTGGGATGGAAAGACTGCTCTGTATAGTATCTGCATTGATTCTTTCCCATCTCTCTCTCTCCCCCCTTCCTGTTCCAATCTTTACAGTTTGCCTGAAGTTAAATCAGATTTACCAGTTCGTTTTCTATTTCTACCCTGGACTATTTTTAAAATTGATGTCCTATTCAACCCTTTCTATCCTTCTTATTTCAGCTGGTAGTTAGTAATTTCCCATTTGATTACCTTTAGAGTTCCTGGATGAATATCATCTCTTCATGTCAATTTCTTATTAATCACTTTATTGGTTTATCTTAATAGCCATTTACTGACACTTCAATTTAAGACAGCTCCTCAGACTGTTCCTTCATTAAAAAAATGGCCACCATTATAGAGACACATTAAGAAAACACAAATGCAATAAATTTTTAGCTATTCTACTATGGTCATTTCTTCCTTAAGTATTTCTTTAGCACCTGCACCTTCTTTGGACCCTTGTCAATTCTTTGACAGTCTTCCTGTCTTCACTGTACTTAAAAAAGCTCTATGAGTAGTTTTAATGTTGTTAGTAAGTCATTCCTAAATACTTTTTCAAATCTGCAGTGTTTAACTCATATATCTCATATGACTAAATGTTTAACAGCATATATCCTCTTTTCTCCTACTTTCTTCATTTGGACCCAACTTTTATCTTTTGAATTATTTTTTCCCCCAATTTATTATAATCCCCTATATTCAACTATTTACTAGCTTTTATTAGCCTTTTAGATAGATATTCTATAGACACTTTGCCTCACATATGCTTTTTAATTTTCTATACTGTCTGCC
>VYZX01011188.1:21865-37479 GCA_013401335.1 Brachypteracias leptosomus | reverse complement strand
AACCCTTTCTATCCTTCTTATTTCAGCTGGTAGTTAGTAATTTCCCATTTGATTACCTTTAGAGTTCCTGGATGAATATCATCTCTTCATGTCAATTTCTTATTAATCACTTTATTGGTTTATCTTAATAGCCATTTACTGACACTTCAATTTAAGACAGCTCCTCAGACTGTTCCTTCATTAAAAAAATGGCCACCATTATAGAGACACATTAAGAAAACACAAATGCAATAAATTTTTAGCTATTCTACTATGGTCATTTCTTCCTTAAGTATTTCTTTAGCACCTGCACCTTCTTTGGACCCTTGTCAATTCTTTGACAGTCTTCCTGTCTTCACTGTACTTAAAAAAGCTCTATGAGTAGTTTTAATGTTGTTAGTAAGTCATTCCTAAATACTTTTTCAAATCTGCAGTGTTTAACTCATATATCTCATATGACTAAATGTTTAACAGCATATATCCTCTTTTCTCCTACTTTCTTCATTTGGACCCAACTTTTATCTTTTGAATTATTTTTTCCCCCAATTTATTATAATCCCCTATATTCAACTATTTACTAGCTTTTATTAGCCTTTTAGATAGATATTCTATAGACACTTTGCCTCACATATGCTTTTTAATTTTCTATACTGTCTGCCTGAGAGAATTTAGACATAGTAACTCTCTTCGGTTTCTTTCTGACTTTCCTTGCAACTATTTTATTAATATATATGTCATTTTTCTCTCTGAAGTTAAATATCATTGTGGTAGGTTTCTGTAGCTGTTTTTGGCATGCAAAGCTGTTTAATTCTAATGTTTTTCCAACACGATTTATTTAGATGCTTTGCTGGGCATTTAGCACTAAATAAAGCACTGCAACACATCAGTCTAAGGAAGCCAGCAGGTACTTTAAACAGGCATCTAGACCCAGGGTTCAGAACCTGGACTTCCCCCACAATGGATCGAGAACTAAGCATTTCAGAAAATTAATGCTAAAACTCTCATGATTATAAAAAGTAATTAAAAAAAAAATATTGTGATCAGTCTTCCAGTTTTCCTCCTTCCTGCAGCAGGAATGTGAGGGAGATCTATCAATTGAAGCTCCTCTGAAGTATGTCATGAAGGCAGGAAAGGACTAAGATTCGTGGATGGACCTGAGCAGCACCAAATACTTTGTGGGAAAGATGATTATAATGACAATAGTGCTATTATTTATAAAGGAAGTTGGTATTCAAACTTTTTTTTTTTTTTTTTTTTTGGGGTTTTTAAACTTTTGTGCCCCCCCCCCCGGGCGTATTNTTTTAAACTTGTGTGCCCCCCACGCCGGTAGTATATCTTCATTATGAAGTTATCATAGTAAGTTATACTCTATGTATCAGAGAGAGCATTTAGAAAACTACTGGGGATAGACAAACAAGCAAAAGTATGTGTGTCTGTACTGAAGACAGCCCATTGGGAGTCAGTTTCTGCTTCTTGTTCTATTTATATATTTAGTTGCTGCAAGAGTTAGGCCTTTACGAGCTAAAAATTCTCCCTGCTTCTGACCTGTCACAGGGATTTCTGCTGTCTGAAATACAGAAACAGGTGACAGTAGTAGCTGGTTAGCATCTCCTTTTGAAGCAGCAGCATGAGAAAAGGAGGTGTTTTGAAATAAACAAAAAATCATTCTGCGGTTCTATGAAACTGCTTGTTGTCAGTAAAAGAATAAAAATTTAGAGAAGAAAACATACTGATGAGCCCATTCCTCTTTGTTTCTATCATCCTAGCACAGTCCTTTCTGGCCTACCAGGCTGAACTATGGTCTCTGTTCTTACTTCATGCACATTCCCACCACAGGAACCTGGTCCTCCACACAGATTCATTACAGAACTCACTTCTGGTTAAAGTAAATGTGTTCAGTTTCTCATTGTACATCATGCTAGCACAATCATTTCATGATCTATATCTTTGATCCTATCCTTGACATCTACACCTTAGGTGTTTGTTAAATCGGTGTTTCTAAATAACAATTAAATTTTTTTTTTTTAAATGCAAAAAATCTATTTAAGAGTATTTGTATTTACCATTTGTTGGTGTTGTGAAGAAGGCAGCAATCTGAAATGGTTACTCTTACTTCTTCTTGCTTAAAATTCCAGGTTAGTTTAGTGGATGAATTAATAAATAAATAAATAATCAAAGTATGCCTTTCGATTTAACAACAGCTATTAGTTTAGTAAATGTCAAATTTAAATGTAGTCATCAGCCTATTATCTCAAAAAAGTCTTGTGATTTGAGCATAAACTCCCCACACAACTTGCTGCTACATCAATTCAAGACATCTGGCTGTAGAATAGAAACATAGAATCATTTGACGTCATTTAAATATCTCTGGGGATGGTGACTTAGTCACTTCCCCCTGTTCCAATGCTTGATAAGCCTTTCAGTGAATGTATTTTTCCTAATATCCAAACTAAACCTCCCCTGGCACAACTTGAGGCCATTTCCTCTTGTCCTATCACTTGTTACTTGGGAAAAGAGACCAATATCCACCTCGTTACAATCTTCTTTTAGGTAGTTGTAGAGAGTGATAAGGTCTCCCCTAAACCTTTTCTTCAGACTAAACAACCTCAGTTCCTTCAGCTTCTTCTTATAAGACTTGTTCTCTAGACCCTTTACCAGTTTTATTGCTCTTCTTTGGACATGCTCCAGCACCTTAATGTCTTTCTAGAACCCAACATTTAGATTGAAGAAGGTTCTGGTTTGTTTCAAAACTCTTCTTCCACAATAAAATTTATAAAAACTGAACTTACCATGCCACCATAAAAGTTGAAACAGAACTCTTTATTAGACCAGGTGAGANGAGAGAATTTAGACATAGTAACTCTCTTCGGTTTCTTTCTGACTTTCCTTGCAACTATTTTATTAATATATATGTCATTTTTCTCTCTGAAGTTAAATATCATTGTGGTAGGTTTCTGTAGCTGTTTTTGGCATGCAAAGCTGTTTAATTCTAATGTTTTTCCAACACGATTTATTTAGATGCTTTGCTGGGCATTTAGCACTAAATAAAGCACTGCAACACATCAGTCTAAGGAAGCCAGCAGGTACTTTAAACAGGCATCTAGACCCAGGGTTCAGAACCTGGACTTCCCCCACAATGGATCGAGAACTAAGCATTTCAGAAAATTAATGCTAAAACTCTCATGATTATAAAAAGTAATTAAAAAAAAAATATTGTGATCAGTCTTCCAGTTTTCCTCCTTCCTGCAGCAGGAATGTGAGGGAGATCTATCAATTGAAGCTCCTCTGAAGTATGTCATGAAGGCAGGAAAGGACTAAGATTCGTGGATGGACCTGAGCAGCACCAAATACTTTGTGGGAAAGATGATTATAATGACAATAGTGCTATTATTTATAAAGGAAGTTGGTATTCAAACTTTTTTTTTTTTTTTTTTGTGGGGCATTTTAAACTTGTGTGCCCCCCACGCCGGTAGTATATCTTCATTATGAAGTTATCATAGTAAGTTATACTCTATGTATCAGAGAGAGCATTTAGAAAACTACTGGGGATAGACAAACAAGCAAAAGTATGTGTGTCTGTACTGAAGACAGCCCATTGGGAGTCAGTTTCTGCTTCTTGTTCTATTTATATATTTAGTTGCTGCAAGAGTTAGGCCTTTACGAGCTAAAAATTCTCCCTGCTTCTGACCTGTCACAGGGATTTCTGCTGTCTGAAATACAGAAACAGGTGACAGTAGTAGCTGGTTAGCATCTCCTTTTGAAGCAGCAGCATGAGAAAAGGAGGTGTTTTGAAATAAACAAAAAATCATTCTGCGGTTCTATGAAACTGCTTGTTGTCAGTAAAAGAATAAAAATTTAGAGAAGAAAACATACTGATGAGCCCATTCCTCTTTGTTTCTATCATCCTAGCACAGTCCTTTCTGGCCTACCAGGCTGAACTATGGTCTCTGTTCTTACTTCATGCACATTCCCACCACAGGAACCTGGTCCTCCACACAGATTCATTACAGAACTCACTTCTGGTTAAAGTAAATGTGTTCAGTTTCTCATTGTACATCATGCTAGCACAATCATTTCATGATCTATATCTTTGATCCTATCCTTGACATCTACACCTTAGGTGTTTGTTAAATCGGTGTTTCTAAATAACAATTAAATTTTTTTTTTTTAAATGCAAAAAATCTATTTAAGAGTATTTGTATTTACCATTTGTTGGTGTTGTGAAGAAGGCAGCAATCTGAAATGGTTACTCTTACTTCTTCTTGCTTAAAATTCCAGGTTAGTTTAGTGGATGAATTAATAAATAAATAAATAATCAAAGTATGCCTTTCGATTTAACAACAGCTATTAGTTTAGTAAATGTCAAATTTAAATGTAGTCATCAGCCTATTATCTCAAAAAAGTCTTGTGATTTGAGCATAAACTCCCCACACAACTTGCTGCTACATCAATTCAAGACATCTGGCTGTAGAATAGAAACATAGAATCATTTGACGTCATTTAAATATCTCTGGGGATGGTGACTTAGTCACTTCCCCCTGTTCCAATGCTTGATAAGCCTTTCAGTGAATGTATTTTTCCTAATATCCAAACTAAACCTCCCCTGGCACAACTTGAGGCCATTTCCTCTTGTCCTATCACTTGTTACTTGGGAAAAGAGACCAATATCCACCTCGTTACAATCTTCTTTTAGGTAGTTGTAGAGAGTGATAAGGTCTCCCCTAAACCTTTTCTTCAGACTAAACAACCTCAGTTCCTTCAGCTTCTTCTTATAAGACTTGTTCTCTAGACCCTTTACCAGTTTTATTGCTCTTCTTTGGACATGCTCCAGCACCTTAATGTCTTTCTAGAACCCAACATTTAGATTGAAGAAGGTTCTGGTTTGTTTCAAAACTCTTCTTCCACAATAAAATTTATAAAAACTGAACTTACCATGCCACCATAAAAGTTGAAACAGAACTCTTTATTAGACCAGGTGAGAGAAGACGAAAGCTATGAGGTCTACTTGGAGCCTTGTTATATTAATTAGCCTAAATAATGCAATAGATTTTTTATATATGAACAATTTTTATGAACCTTGAGACACAACAAAGGTTAGACTTAAAGTACACTAACCATCTCTTAAAATATAGACTAAACCTACACTATATTGTATGTTCAGTGTATTCCTTTAATGATCATTTCTTCATGATAGCATCTTGAAGCACAGATTGGCTTATTTTTTGCTTCCTCCAAATGCTATTAGGACAAATACATTCTATTGATGTTTATGAATAGAAACTGACATTTCAAAATAAAACTTAAGCCTGTAGATTGTTTTTTGTTAGATTTCTACATGACTGAAAGCACAGCAAAATGTCCTGTAATGAAAGCATTTTTATAGTGGTTGAATGTCAATGTGCAGTATGTTAAAGTTCATTATAAATCCAAGTGTACTAGGAAATGTGTCAATTTGCAATGGTTATGGCTGATAATGCCATCAGAATAAGTTCTGGTTTATTGCCACATACACAGCAAGAGGAAGTTGCCATTTCTAAATAAAGTGGTTTTGCATTTCTCTACTGGTTTTCTGCATGGCAGAAACAAACATTTAAAATTTTGAAGGCCGAACATTAAAATTTAGTGCAGTACTCATGTAAATACTGTAATTCACAGCATATCTGTAATCTAATACAGACTGCACAGTATGAGTATCTGGAGAAATTCACCTTATCTTTTTTTGTTCACTCATATATTTCAGATTGCACTCTATTCCAATGCCTTTATTTAGGACAATAGCACGGCTACCAAATCCAGCTATATTTTCAGAGTGACTCAGAGAACTTTAGGATCTAAGATGTCCAAAACCGGTATCCGTACTGCACAGCTACTCAGAAAAACATAAAGCAATTTGACAACATGTTGGAGTGCAGGAAGTTATTATAATTGGTATGTGGGAAAGGAGATAAGAAACAACTCTAGCAACAGAAAAAGAGACTCAGCTTCTGACAGAAGAATCCAAAATCACAGGTCAATGTTGTGCTACTCCTGTGGCAGATATAGCTTGTTTCCTTCCCAGAGGAGAAAGGAATGCCATTGTTGCCCTTTACTCAAAGCAAACTTGAAGCGTATCCAGGGTACCTCTATGCATTTCTCATCACAGAAAAAAAACTTTGATTCTTTAAGAGTTTTCCAGTTTCTGTCACAACGAAGATGCATTTTTAAAGATAGTTTCAGTAGTTTTGAAGTGTTTTCTTTCTATACCTACAACAAAGTTCAAAACCATGGTCTATAATTTGGGACCGTGTATAAACGATCATATTCACCATCCTAAAGCTGTGATTCCTACAGAAGCCCTTTTTTCCTTGTTCTCAGGTAACAAAAAGCAGGAATGATTTGTTGAAACTAAAGTTACTGGGATGTACTTTTTACATCACAAAAATCTTAACAGATTAGCAAGGCTTGAGATCATGAAAACAATATGAATTTTAAAGAATTCTGTAAAGAGAGCATCATTAAGTAAGATCATAACAAAACTGTCAGCTTAGGTTTGAGCTCTGTGTCAAGATTCCTGGCTGTCACTGCGCATTTCAGTTTAGCCAATTCTTTCAGGGCTGATTATAAAGCTTCTGCATATGTGCAGAGATGGCCTAACTAGAACATTCAAGAGCTTAATTTCAGCTCCTACTGTCACAATTTAAAGTCAAGTTCCTGTATAATTAAAAGAAGGGTGTCCTCTGAGATGCTTGACATGCAGAAGTTATATGCTGTCCACCAGCCATGTACTCCCAGAGCCACTTGTCTGGTGAGAAAGCTAAGATACCTGCTCTACCTATAAAATTCTTTACATTCACAACTCACCTTACTAGAGAACATTAAGTGAGATGTAGTCATAGCCGCACACTTACCAGTGTTGTGAAGAGGTGTTTTCAGTGTTTCTCTATCTTATAATGATATATCATATAGTTATTTCAGCTCTCTAAAGCTAGAGAAAGCACCTCTCTTTCAGTGCCAGAGTTCCTGTGCTTCCCACTGTATTACAATGACAGAAGGATCAAGATAAATGCTAAAAAATTTTACTACAAGTTTTTGTTCTTTTCTTCTTTTCTTTTCTTTTCTTTTCTTTTCTTTTCTTTTCTTTTCTTTTCTTTTCTTTTCTTTTTTCTTTCCAATCAAATCAGAGTAGGATAACGAGACATAAAAACTAAATCTTGAAACACCTTACCCCCACCCCTTCCTTCTTTCTAGGCTTAACTTTACTCTGAGTTTTCTAACTCCTCCCCCCTCAGTAGCACAGGGTGACATGGAATGGGGGTTGCAGTCAGTTCACCACATGTTGTCTCTGCTGTTCCTTCCTCTGCAGAGGGAGACTCTTCACACTCTTCCCCTGCTTCAGTGTGAGGTCTTTCCCATGGGAGACAGCTCCCCATGAACTTCTCCCATGTGAGTCCTTCCCAAGGGCTGTGGTTCTTCACAAACCACTCCAGCATGGGTCCTTTCCACAGGGGTTTAGTCCTTCAGGAACAAACTGCTCCAAAGTAGGCCCCCCACAGGGTCAGAAGTTCTGTCAGAAAACCTGCTCTAGCATGGGCTCCTCTCTCTCTCCATAGGTCCACAGGTCCTGCCAGGAGACTTGTGCTCAAGCCTGGCTTCCCATGGGATCACAGACTCCTTTGGACATTTGCCTAATCCAGTGTGGGGCTACAGGTGGATATCCACCACACTATGGGCTGCAGGGGGACAGTCTGCCTCACCACGGTCCTCTCCACGGGTTGCAGGGGAATCTCTACTCCAGCACTTGGAGCAACTCCTCCTCCTTCTTCACTGACATTGGTGTCTGCACAGTTGTTTCTCTCATGTATTCTCACTCCTCTCTCCAGCTGCAGTGCACAGGTCTTTTTCTCCCTCCTTAATTATGTTATCACAGAGGTGCTACCACCATTGCTGATCAGCTTGTCATTGGCCAGTGACAGTTCCGTCTTAGAACCAGCTGGCATTGTCTCAATTGGACATAGTGGAAATTTGTAGTAGTTTCTCACAGAAGCCACCCCTGAAGCCCCCCCCACTACCAAAACCTTGCCACACAAAACCAATACACTGATTAACATAAATTCTTAAAATGAAGAAAGATCTAAGAAAACACTTCTTTTCAAAACAGGACCCCATCAACATATTATGAGATTTAGACTTCTCCATTATTATGATAATTTGAAATGTAATTTGGAAGAGTTGACAAGTTGTTCCTGCCAAAGGAGATGGTTTCTTCAGATTTGAAAACCTGGCTTTGGATATACTTTGTGAGATACTGCACATCCTTAAAGCCCTGCTAGATCTAGGATAGAGACTAAATACTCTGTATCTTCGTGTTGCAGAGAGATGCAGGTAACCTGTTCTGAATGACAGGTGATATATATTCCTCTTAAAGGAATAAAGTCAGGAAGAAAATGAAGGAAGGAAGTAAAGTGCATTTATTTCTCTGAAGACTAAAAGATAAAGGATCTTTCTCTGCAGGTGAAGTTCTCAGACATTGAAAAACCAACCACTTGGTGGATGGTCTGTACTACACCTGTTTTATTTACACTCCTCATCAATTTCTTAAGAACCAAGAATTAATGAGAGCTAGAGGGGATGGCTGGCTTCTCCCAAGTCCTCTGTAGCCAGACAGTAGGCAAGTGCCCACTTTTCAGGCTGCAGCTGTGGTACAGGATTGTCTGTTGTGGGTCACAGCTGTGCTAGGGTAGAGGAAGCAGCCTACATGAGAATCTCTGGTCGACCTGCCCAGTTTGCTTGCCAACACATCTGTGTCAGTCCTGGGTTACTGGCTGGCATACAATGCTTTAGGGAGAGCTGAGCAGGAAATCTCATGAAATCTGGAAGAACTCTGTTCAAAATAAGTATTTTTTTTAAATCCATACAAGAAGAGGTCAGAATATGCCTATAACATCCTTCCTGCTCTGACATTTAATCTTCCTCAGGTGTTCTACATCAACAGTTCTTCCTCTGAGATTTCACCAGAAGAGTCTCATTGGTGTGTGTGCCTGGGGCAGGGGGGATGCATACATTTTGCTTTGGGCAGTGTGCTCTTATGCACACAGCAAATATCCCTCAGTGTGTTTTGGCTATGATAGGCACTACAAGGCTATCAGTGTTGTCCAGGATTTTGTTCTCCTAGCTCAGAATGTGGGAGTAAGGCAATGTGATTTAACCCACCTGCTCAGAGGAAAGGTAATTATTTCCTTCTTTCCTGCTCAGTCCTTCATGGCTGTGGAAATCTATTAAAGTTAATCCCTAGCTTTGTCCATTGCCACCTGCCCTTCTCCCACAGGAACCCTGTCTTCCTGTATTTCTCTTTTCAGCATCAGGGAATTCCAATATATTTAGCCACTTGCAGCTTCCTCAAGAATACAGGAAAAAAAATTCCCAAAAGACCAGGTGAGGAAGAGGAGAGATTGGATCAGAAAAAGTCAGTTCTCCCCAGGAGGCCCAGTGCTTCCTCTCTGAGGTATTTTTGTCAGGATACATCAGCGGCTGTGAAGTGTTGCAATTTCATTTCAGCGACTGCCACGGTTTAAAGCATTATCAACCATGTCTGGTGAATACATGTACTTTGGCAAAATTCAGCCATCATAGCAGCTTCAGCTGTGCACCTTTCCTAGCAAAATGTCCTGTAAACCAAAATTATTCCTGTGAACAGGAGAAATATTTGTTGACTTGAAGGCATCTGCTCAGAGGAGAAATGTGATAGCTGTTCTAAGAGCTGTGTCTAGCAGTAGTTAGACTCAAAATTTTGGCTTTTTTAAGCATTTACATTATATAGTATAATTTCTTCACAACAAAACTATATAGTTGTATAAAGCTAGCTAAAGCAAGTTAAACTCTAGTCACCTAATTATTGCACAATTTTCTGCTATAGTTATGAATAGCTAAAGCAAGATCAGACAGATCTAGACAAAGCCTTAGTCTAGCCCTTAGGCCTTATGTAGCTAAGCTACTACAAGATTATTCTCCCTTAATAGCAATGGGAACAGCACAATTACTACAGAGCTCCACAGTGTTGAGCCGTCTTCTACTACAGGAATAAATGTCTCTCACAAAGTGCTGGACATTACAGCAAGTACTAGTAGCTATTAGTTCCAATATGTTAATGTAATTTAATTAAAACTATACAAAACATCACACAACTTCACTCTCAAGATTACTTCAAAATAGTATAAGTTGTGTCAGTTCCTTTTAAGAGAAATACTTTTAATTCTTCTAGATTAATGACTGCATTAACTTCTATTTTTCCCAACAGAGTAACAAGGTTGTGAGGCTTAGCTGGTTAATATATTTACAATGCAGAAGTTTTGTTTCATGCCTCTAATGGGCTTACATCAAGACTGTACACTGCTTATAATACTGTAACAATCAAGCTTGTCTTTTCTTTTGATGAATTGTGCTAGTTTAAAATAGATCCTCTGCTGAGCTAATTAGGAAGGTGTGTTAATCTCAAATAATTCCATGTTGAACTCACTTTTTAGATAAAGGGTCTGAAATCCCATTGTTCTGAATCACTTGAACTGGTTTAGAATATAGTGGTGAAAATACTAGTGAAAAGATTATACCAGGTGTTGCTGTGGTTACTAACACAGGTCAATCTGTAGAGCTAGACACTTCCATAAAATCCTCAGTATAAGGACATAGATAATGAGTATATATTAGATACTATGTACACAACCCTGATTTCATACCTTGAATTGGGGTGGCAGAGTCAGGCAAGCTCTTTAACAATTCCCTGTTGAAAGCCAAATCACAAATTACTTCATTTGGATCAGCAGTTTATGAGACCTTGAATAAACATTTGCCTCTACATTCACAGGGAACACTGAAGAAGTTCTCTAACATAAGAGAAACTAGAGCACTTCAGTAGCATAACATTTATTATTATAAGAAATTTCTGTTACACTATCTTTCTAGTGCCAGTAAAAAAACAATCTGATGCCAATGTCAACTGTGTATTCTATTTAGCATGGTTATTTTCTTAATAGACATTGATATCTTCTCCCAGGGCAGACTTAGAAGGAGGGGGGAAAATTCCTACAAATGCATAATGCCTGAATGTTCTGTCAGGTAATGTTTGCTTAAATGTGAAATGCTAAAGTATTTTTTCATACATCAATTTCCCAGAGACCCTAACAAGATAACAAAACAGAAGGAGGAGCTAAATGTTAAGTTGTAGTCTGAACAAAAAATTTCTCCCTCTTCCCAAAGAAGAACCCTGATTTTCGTATCAAATTATAGATAAATTTTCAATCTAAGGCTATATAAAACATAATTCTAACCAAACCAAGCTTTAAAAAGTCATTTTGCAATGTTGTTGAAGTGATTGCTGTTAATTACACCCTTCAAAAAAGCCATTTACCATGTAGAAAGATGACTCTTCTGAAAGCTCCCTACCAGGCTCAGGGCACTTTTAATTGACCTAGGAGTAGTCTATCACACATGGCTCTGAAAGAAGCAGAGACTCCTGTGTTCAGTACTTCAGCTAATCAATTCAGATTGCTCACAGGGAGAGCCAGTGGCATATCCATTTACTGTACCTCATTCATATGAATTTGTCATCAGTTCAATACCCAACAGCTGGTGCGCTCGTAGCAGACAGCCCTTTCTTTCATAGGCAGGCTCATGACAGACATCCCCGTTGCCTGACCTTCCAAGAATTCTAAGTACCCAGAATACAACTCCTAATTTAGGATTAAAAAAAATATCTTGACATATCCAACTCTGACTGAATATTTTGAGACTAATATCCCCCTCAAAAAACCAGCATGAAGATACAATATACCAAAAAGTCTACTTAAGCAGAAGCCATAATGAAATGTTGTGATGAGTATGTCTGCAATCATATTTGTTTGCAATAATTTGAGAAAAATCTTTAGACTAAAATCTTCTCCTATTTTTTTGAGGTATGCAAACATTCCTTTAGATATTTCTTTTTATACTGCCTATTGCCAACACACCATTGTAATATATAATTGTAACATATAACTGGAAGTGTGCAGAGGAACAATGCTGCACTCAGGCTATATGGTACTGCATTAGAGTTACAAAGCAGTGTTATATCATTTGACCCAAACAGTCATTGAGTGTTAACTACCTACAGAAACCCAACAAAAGAGTCTCTAAGCACCACTTACAGTTCCACTTATATAGTCAAATTCGTATAGGCAAGTCTTGTAATCAAGTCCTGTTGGGTCTGTGTATGTGTAATGTACTGACAAGACGACCTTAAAAAATACTAATCCTCCAGCATTCAGAGCTAAATTATGTCAGTACCAGATCATATCTTAAGTGGAGTTTTCAAATGTTCATAAGCTTTGATAACAGAGACAGCATGGTAAACTAGTTATACTCTGGTTTAGCACTGTCTTAAGCATCACATTTCTTATCCATGCATTTTTCAGACATCTTTTTGGACAGCTACTGAAACATACCTTAGGAACAATACAAGTGGAGAGAGCTCTGTGCAGCAAGCTTCAGTCAACTGTTCCAAAACCAACAGTGTTCAAAAGAGTGTGTTCCAGGGACACTATTAAAGATTTTGCCTAGAGTGACTGAACAATTTTAGGGCTAGAAAAGAGTATTTGTAATCTATTAATCAAGATATTATTAAACTATGCATCCTCTTTACTGGAGAGGGGAGAAAACCACCTGTAAAAATCAGTTGAAGTTTAATCACTACTTTAGTTGTTGAGGCATTTTTCAAAACACCTGTTATCAATACTGCAGCATCATTTCTAAGAATGTGGATCACTGCTGACTCAGCTTTGATGTTGTTTAGATAATATTAGGTTGCCTACAGGCTTGAACTCCTTAGAATGCAATAGCTTTTCAATACTGTGTCTGGACTACTTTATAATTTGTTAATGTAAGATAGCTTCTGAAGCACTATCTTTATACAGTAAGTAAACATTAAGGATCCTGGTCTATAAGTGATCCAGTCTTTTTGTTTCTGCACTCAAATGCTGCAGCAGCTCCTCATTTCTACAACAATATGGAGCATTGTTGCATCCCATAGTCTAGAAGTTCAAGTATCATCTGATGTCTTCAGAACCACTAGTCACTTTCTGCCAGGAAACATAACAACTCTAGATTTATATATCACACTGTTTTCCAGTCAAAGATCCTTTATTAGGCAACAAAGGCCTCATTCTTTCCTCTTCCAAATCTTTTCATTATCTTTATTCTTTCTCAACCTTTCTCCAAGTGATGCTAGGGAAAGCAAACTGAGTAAAATAAAAATGTAAATTGTGTGTCAGAAAATATTAGGAGATAAATGAGATGCAAAACATAGAAAATTACTGTGTCATTGAATAAATTTATGGTTCACCTGCTACTTAAATATTGGTTCCCTATCTTGAAGATATAATGACAGGTTGAAAGGTAAAGTTCAAGGTCTCTGCATTGATCACAAGGATGGACCATCTTGCATCCAGGAAACAACTAAATAAAACAAGCAATCAAGGGAGATATGATACAGGTCTACAAAGTCAAGAGGATTGTAGAAGAGTGAATAAAGTGCAAAAAAGTAAGGGTAACAAATAACATTATCAAAAATATTTCAAAAATAAATTAAAAAAAAAAAAAGTAATGATTCCTCCTACAAAATGCAGTAATGTTTCAGAGAGTTTTGACACTCTGGAATGTCAAGAGTTTAAACTACAAGAATGGACTAGATGTCTGTCAAGATTTAGGGCAGGGATGGGCACTAGAAGAATGGCAGATGCTCTCTATTAACCCTTCTTTCTTCACAAAGGCAAGTGAAAGGGAACAAGAGAGAGAGATTTATGGATTGGAAAACTAAAACAGCTTTAATGAAAATAATAATAATGAAATAGAATACATACAAGTATATACAAAATGAGTATCAAACCCAACCCCCCCCTAAGGGCGATTAGGTCACCATCACCACTGATGCTGTGGAGCAGGCACTGGGGAAGTCCTAGATTGGACTCAGCAGCAGACAGGAACCAGATTCATGAGCTGGATTCCGGAACTGTGTCAGGATTGAAGGCAGAACAGACAGAGTTCTCCTTGAATGCTGACCATGGAAGAAGAGGGCTTAACACTTTTGATCCCTTAGCTTTATACTGAATATGATATAAATAGGATGGAATACCTAATCTGTCAGTTTAGGGTCACCTGTCCTGTCTACAACTCCCCACAGATGTGACCTCTTACTTTCTGCACCCTCAATGTGGTACACAAGATCTAGCAGTGATCTTGGTCTGCATACCCCTCCTTGGTAGTAGTCCTAAACTTCAAGTGTTATCACTCCTAGAAGCAGACACTGTCCGCAAAAATATGCTTTTAACTTCAGAAAGTGCAGTTACTTTGAGGAGAGTTAGCTGAATAGTAAAATCACTGAGTTCTGTTCTAACTCAAACCAGGACAATGTGTTTAAGGAAGAGAACTCCAATGATAGGCAGAAGTGGCATACAGCTCAGTAAGCCTCCAAGACACAATTGGTTTTGGATTGACTATGCATGAAAGCTACTGTACATTCTGAATCTAGTCTTCTCACTTTGTGATTTTTTTTAGCCGCTAATACAGACAAGCTACTTGTATCTTTAACCTAAATCAATATAGCTGTTTTTACATGCTCTGTGGCTCTCTCTGCCATTACTCTCAGTGCCTCTGAAGCATTCCGAAGAAGCCTTCAACCTCTTCATCTGCTCTCACAACTCTGCCTGTACTGCAGCTTTTCAGAATGGATGTTTGCAACCGGGAGCTGTCACAACTAGAAAAAGTGAAGATCCTTCTTTCTGCTGGTGCAGTAGAGGACAAATTACTGCATTACAGTAAGGTTAACCTTAAGCTAAACCTGCTTTGATTCTACCTTTATGAAGTTCACGCCCTAAAAATACAGACATTGACAATCATTTCATCAGTTCATTGGCAACTATGTGGTTCAAGTACAAGAATCTGTCTAGGATGGAAATGAAATAAGTCAGTTAAACAACATGCTGGTTTATACTGATCACAACATGAAAAATATTTTCACTTCAGCAGAATGGGATTTTGGACTCACGGTCCTATATAGTCCATTGTCTTTTAGAGGGCTATTTCACTAAATTCTTTTTATTATTATGTAAAAATTGATCATCCCATCCAACACTAGTTAATTTCTCTAACGAAATATTTTAGTGGAAACAAAACATATGCCAACCCACGAATACACAGCTGTTTTGCAGATTACCAGGACCAACAGAAAGAACACAGACATCAACAAAAGACTCAGGCTTATTTTACTGTCCACTTCAAGATGATACAGAAATAAAACAATATGGCTAGTCAGAAAAGATAAACTTATTACTCTTTAGTTTTGAGCAGCAGCAGGAATAAGCAGCGTAATGCACCTATTCATTACTACATAAAAGTAACTATAGTGATTGAGACATATCACCAATTGTCCTATTAATACATTACCATCATCCAGACCTGCAGTCGCTGGGGATCCCCGGTTGCAGTGAGGATTTGGAAAACTTTTCCTGACATTTGGGAAGCCCTACACAGTGCATCCCCTCGTAGGTGAAGCATCCATCTTGCTGCAAGTGCGTCGAGCTTTTATACTATTGAATAAACAATTCCAGTCACCTAACAACCCTTCAAAAAAT